>APFE030196787.1:94537-139748 GCA_000404065.3 Pinus taeda
AATGTTTTAAAATTAAATTGAAATAATATAATGAAAAAACATACTATTCACCATTAATTTATTATTAACTTCATGTTATTGGTAATGCAAATTTCAGTGAGACATGGCTTTTGTCTCTAACTAAACTTAAATGACTGGTTTTCCTTCCTATTCATAAAGATAATTATTGAATGTCCTAAGTAATTCTGGTTTTATATTGTTGATTGCGGGGGGGGAATGTTTGTGGTTTTTCGTTTTATGAAGTCAAAAAATAGTATTTTGTGCGGATTATTTTTAAAAACATTATTGAATAAAATTGAAATTGGAAATTAATATTTTAGAGATAAAATATATTGATTTTAAAACTTATTTAAAATGAGATAATATTAATTGTTTATGTTATTTGTTTATATATAAATTTTTAAGCTATATAAATAAGATAGTAATTAATTTATTATATACTTTTTAGCTATATAAGAGTAATAGTAATTAGTAAGATAATAGAATTAAAATTTATATTGAGAGTTTATAATTTTTAACAATTTTGGTTTGTTCTTTGATACATATAATATTAAGTGGAATTAGGGTGTAGGTTAATGTGTAATTACATTTTATAATAAGAATAATAGGTATTTCTATTGGTATAATATATGGTTAAAACTTGTTTTTTCTAATTAATTGTGACGTGTGTATATGAAAAATCATATTCTAAATTTAATGATCAGATTAAGATGAATACACTTTAATTGTAAAGAAAGTATATATGTGTGTATGTTCATTTTGGTAGGTATTTAGTTCCATATCTAAGAGTGAAAATGAGTGGGGACATCATCGTAGGTCAATAGGAAAAATGAAGAACTTGTAATAGCTTTTTTGCTGACCACACACATATCTATTGTTTTTTGAAGGAAAATCTTGGAGGAAACTTTTTGATTATTTTCTACATATTATTGATGTACACAAGTAATTTCTTAATGTTGAATATGATACCCTATTAGATCCAAGGGTGAGGATAGTCATGTGAGATCGCACAATAAAGGTAAAGCATATGGAGATTGACTCAAGAACTCTTGCATGAAGTTCAAAGAACTCAACCACTTGAGCTAGCCTATTGGAATAACTACTATATTTATCTACTTCATTGTGAATTAATCTTTTTCTCAATATTTTGCAGTATAATTCCGAACAATAATAGAAACACACAATCAATATTTTTGAATGGAGTTCTTCTCTCATGTGTTTCTCCAAGGTGAATCTTGTGCACATCGTATTATATAGTGTGATTTTACCATTACAAATATGTTCTTAGTTCTCATTTAATTTTATTGTTACAAACAATATATTATTTATAAAAGTATATAACTTCTTTCATGAATAGTCGTAACAAATAAAGTGTCATTAATTTGCAGTGTCATATTAAAGATTGCTTGTGATGAATCATCCATTAGAATATCCAAGGAACTCTCTAGATTATATTGGTTTCATAGCATTTTTCTCAAACCTCTATAGTGTAATTGCAATATATGTTTACTATACTTGGGATCTCTAGGGAAAGAAGAGAATTGCACCCTGTAGTAAAAAATATCAACATAAGGAAGACACGAAAAAAACCATCAAGACTCAAACATGGTGAATCAACATGGAAATATAACAAATAATGAATCAAAGGAATGTCTTAAAAATATAGAAGTGCAAGAATTGTACATCTCTAATATTATGGATGTGTTTATGGTCTTAACCTCCCTATAAATAAAGTCCAAACCCTTTTAGGAATGAATCATCTCTAATGAGGAATCTATCTGTTGACATGGAAATCTTGAAAACAAAATAGACCAATGAAAGAAAGGAAAATATTCAACAACACATCTTCCCAACATCTAATCAAAATGGAAGATAAAGAAGATATTGATCCCTATGAAGGACAGGTTGATGTTGTGTAAGATGAATTACTCTTTGAAGTAAATGAAAGTTTACTTTAGTATCAATAAATTAAGTGAAGAGAATTAAATAGAATTTTCCTAAATGAAGCTAGAAGCACATGGCTAGAGTTGGTGGAAATCTTATACAAAGACCCTTAAACTAGATAATTATCCACTCATAGCTAATAAGGAGTTATTCAATATGAGTTTTATTCCAATAAGTATGAAGAGGACCAAAAGATTCATTGACACTACTACTAAAAAATGTAAGAAAAAGGTGTGTAAAAGTATAGTATCAGGTTAAAAATAAGTCAGTCAATTGGGAAATATCATAAGAACTTGCATGTAGTCATAAAATGTATAAGTGGTCTACATCATTGTTAAGAAGTGAATTGATTCTCTTTACTTATATGTCTATTTACATAGCCTAAGTGCTAGCACAATGTTTGTATATAGACAAAAAGAAAGGACAACCAAGTGATTCAAAGTGAGCAATCCAATAATTATCTTCTAAGGAGAGAAGGATAAGTTGAAAGGGTAAGGGAAAGGAAAGGAAATTGATTTCACTATTAATAAGTGAAAGGATAAAAATAACCATTATGACCACTATATCATAGATGGCCACCATAAATATAAGTGTTAGAAGCTAAATCCTAAGTTGAATTCAAGGAGCCATATTAAAAAGCAACACAAGAAAAAGAATGTGGATTCACGGAATCAAATACAAATAAACTTGGATGTAGGTGAAGATATGGCATGTTACTATAGTTCCAATGGAAGTGAACATGAGAAAACCCCAACATAGTGAATGACCAAGCTATTCCACTTCGATATACAAGTCAAGAAGAAAAGGGAAGGATTATTTATTTTATTAGAGTTCACAAGACAACGACAATAGAAAACTCAATAACCAGCCATATATTGGAACTCCATTGACATCCTCATCCATACCCACTAGTATGGATTAATGAGGACGTGAAATTAAGAGTTAGAAAAAATTATTTTCTATAAATACAAATTTCATTGATAAAGTGGAGGTAAAGGTGGTATTATTGAATTATGTGGTGTAGAGTTAGGAAAATTTTACATGTATATAAGGGATTCCATCTTCATAAGAATATCTAACCAAAATATCATTTCATCAAGGATGGTAATATTTTCATAATAAATGTACATAAAATTAAATCCAATATTCTCTATCAAAATACCAATGAAGAAAAGAAATTGATTAGCTTAAGTAGGAAATTTGTATTACTGTTCTTGTAATAGAGTCAACAAGGAGGTGAGTCAATAGAAGTGATGGCATCTCTAATGGGATGCACAAAAGAGTAGAAACACTAGTTATATAAGATTTTGCATGCTTCCAAAGAAGTATTCCTAGAGTCTAAAGGATTATGACTTAAGAGGGAACTAGAACATGAAATCTATTCATTTCCTTACTCTTTATTACCAAAAATAGGAACACGTAGAAAAATCTTATTGGAAGCACATGAAGTGAAGAAACATTTGTGGAAAATGTTTGAACAAGGAATCATAAGGTCAAATACTTTACCTTATGGTTCACTCATGATCATAGTTTTAAGAAGTATGGAATGTAGATAATGTGTATCAATTACAGAGCTCTTAAAAAGATTAACCTCAAGAATTAGTACTCATTTCCCAATACCAATGACTTGTTAGACTCTTTTCAACATGAAAAATAATTAACCGAAATAGATCTAAAATCAATATACCATTAGATGTGATTCAAAGAAGAAGACACCTAGAATACTAGTTTCAGGACAACTCATTATTTATATGAGTGGTTGGTAATTCCTTTTGGTTTATGTAATACACCAACTACATTCATGTGGCTAATATTGGACAAAACTTCTACAAGAAGCTTATACCTCCAATCATCCAGGTGGATATTGGTGGCCACCCTTCTATTCCACTTGGAACCCCAACACAGTCTCTTTTAGTTTTTCAGTTTCCTTAATTGTAACACAATTTACTATTTTTGGTAATTTTTTGGGTCCTGAACTTCCAGAGCCGTTTTGAGGCCCTAAACAATGTTTTTAAGGAAAACGGAGAGACTGGAAAAGTCCCAAGTGAAGTGACTTATTTGTTTTCGACCTACTCTTCAAATATTTGAAGCAAGGTATTATGATAGCCAAACAAAGATCGTATGCCAAAGTTACGACCCCAAGAAATTGAGGTACCAATTTACCCAAACGGGGCCCACAGTTTTGGCGCTTCATCTCCTAGGGTTAGGTTTTTGGATGTTTAGAGTTTTCCATTTTTTCTCAATAATAAATAGGCCTTGAAGCCTCATTGTAACACAATTTAGAGGCATGTAACCGCCACATTTCTTCTCAGAGATAAGCTACCATCGCTGAGCTAGTATTATTTACATTCTTTTGTAATCATATTTCAGTATTTGATAGATGAAATGAAGTGTTATTTATGCTGCATCTTTGTATTTATGGTTATATCTATAATTTGTTGCATTCTTGTTTAAATTCAAATAGTCATTTTGGTGTTCAAGGATGGTGGCAATCAAGTTAGGATAGAGAAGAGCTTCAAGATGGGAGGTTGAGTCGCATCCCCTCTAAAGAAGGAAACATTATGGGGACCTATTAAGAAAATCAAGTCCCTATGATAAATCCTTTCAGGTGTTGGAAAAGGTAGGAAATAATTATTAAATCCCTGTTTTTTGCCCATACATGTGCATCTATTCAATGCAAAGGACTTAAAATTTTATGATCCATCTATGTTTGATGGGAAAACAAGGGGAAATTATTGCCTTCCATCAAAGATCTGGCACTAAATGCATAAGCAAAGTTAAAAGAAGATATGGCTCTATAAAATAATACCAAAACAACTAGAAGGGATCAACATGAAATCTAACATATTGGATTAAAAGGGAAATTGTTAGTTAAGGCCAAGTGGCACTCTGGGGAGAAAGTTGAGGAATTGTTTTCTCGTCTCCTTAAAAAATAACAAATTTTGTAGAACAAAATCCTCCCAAAATGGGGAATTATGGTCCAAAATATATCACTACATCTTTTCATTATTTTTTATGTTTTTCGGGTGGAAAATTAGAGTTATGGTCATGTAGGGGTCATTTTCAAAACAAATCTAAAATTCAATTAAAAGGGTCAAACTAAAAATTGTCCATTTTAGATAATAAATAATAATTTGGGGTCAAAATGGCGAAAGAAGAATAGAAATTTTTCCACATTTTTCTTGTTATTGATAACTTTGCAACCATTCAAAAATAACCTTGATCCACATTTTGATGACAAATTTATACTCTTAACAAGTTGATTGTTGCTTTGAACACCACATTACCAAGTGGAAAAGAGGAAGCGACATTAACTATTGCTAGTCATATATGTGGAGCTATTTGTTTATGGTGTTTCAAGAATATTTTATAAGGTCCAAAGCAATAACCATAATCATAAGTTGGGGAATGCAAAAACTTTGACCTTCACAAATATCCAAAAATGTTAAAACTGAAATATCAAGGGAGAAATATGTTTCATTTCAATTATATAGCATGCTTTGTTCCATAGCTAAGCAATGCAAAAGGATGACATATCAATTGAAATTTGAGGGAAAATGTAGACTTACAATAACATGCTCCAAGACATTGCATCTATCTACTCTATAGTGAATTTTAATTTTTCTTTGTATTTTGTATTGTAATCTTGAGTATAATCAGAATAAAGCATGGCCATTACTTATGGCTGAAGTTTTTCTTTTGCACTTTTCTTTAGAGTAAATTTCATATCCATGACATATTTTTAGTTTAAGTATACTAATGTAGATTTGTTATTATTTATTGTTAATTTTATTAGGGAATAATATGTTGTTAATATTATATTTTATTCATAAACAACAATAATTGCATAATAAAACAAAAAAATAATATATTAAATATTAAGTGACAACACTAACTACCTCATTCATTGAAATACTAAAAACAATTTACATAAGAATTTTGCAAATAGTTATTTATTATAATAATAGTTATTTAAATTTATACCAATAAAAAAATGAAATTTTAAATATTCAATCCAAATAAATAAAATATACTAAATTACAATATAATAGTTATATTAAATTATGAAACAATAAGATATACTAAATTACACTATAATAGTTATATTAAATTATGAAACTAAGACATCATTATAATAATGATGTAGGTTAAAATTCTAATAAACATGAGATGGCCATCATTATTGACAATGCCCTATTAAATTAACTTTATTATAATGGAGTTGAGATTCACACTACCACTGAATTGAGGGAGAAGAATATTTAGCCTTATTAAAAAACATTGAATTATACATGTTCATTTACATAATTATTATTTTAATTTGTTGGACAAAGAGGTGGGAGTTTTTTAGTAAGGTTCCAATGGGAGAATAGAGTGTGGTACTCTTGTTTAGTCACTTCTTCCAATGGGAGAATAGAGTGTGGTACTCTTGTTTAGTCACTTCAATGTGTATAGAAAGAACACATTTGAGTTTAGGTACTTGCAATATCTTGTCCTATTGCTTTGCCTCTCCCTTCCTCGAGAACTCCATGTCTCCTCCTATAAAGCACATGTGTTCCCTCATTGAGCATTCCAAAAATCTAAGCATATGTTCATGAATTGATTTAATTATGATTATTTAAGGGGGTTAACTAGTGTGTGGAATGAATGCTTGTATATAAGAGTCACATCATAATGAAAAACCCATTGACTAAAGTTCATTTATAAATATTATAAAAGAGTAATGTTAGCATTTCCAATAATTGACTTGCATTTTGAGTGTTAATTCAACAATCAACTTCATTGGGGATTAAAAAACTATCAACTTTCTTATTTTCTTAAACTTTATGTAACAATCATGTATTAGAATAATATAGATTTTCCTTCTTAAATAAATATATACTCACTTCATTCATTAGGGAGGGCACCACCTCCAACAAGTGTACGGTTTAGTGGAGTAGTTACGGTTTAAAAGAAATCGGTGTTTTATAAAATCCTCTAGATCTTCCGTCATGATAATGTCGAGATTGATATAAATTTTTTAACAGAAAATAAGAAAAACCTTTTAATAATATTTGGTTTAACGGGTAGTCCAAATTCAAAGAATATTTGTGTTTTTTATACTTGAGATTGGTCGGTAAGGCCTTTGAAATTTTGGATTCCTCATAAAGGTCGGAGGTATAGCGATGTTTTTATTATAAAGGAAAAGATTCAATTCCGTATGGCATTTTTCTATTTTAATTTGTGTAATAATTTAAGCAGTTTAATGATGTGATTTTTGGTAGGTTTTTTTAGGTCGATTTTTATTTTTAATTTGCCATTGTTTTATTTTAATTTTAAGTGGTTGAATTTTCACATTTTGGAATGTTCTATGAAGTTTCCAAGCCACTGGATTTATTTTCACAATATAAATAATAAAACATTACAATCTTATCAAGAATCATATTTCATATTTCAATGAAAAAGTTGAAAATTTAACGAAAAAAAATAGTGTTATTCATGTAATTTTAAAAGAACACTGCACATTTGATCTTTATCTCTTTTTTGTTATCTTTTTTTAGCGCTTCACAAGTGAAGATTTGATATACTTCCCTTTTTGCGAGCATCAAGAACACAATATGAATGTTGCAAAGGTAACCCCAAGCTAGAGAGGATGTAAAGTTATGAAATAAATATATCTTTACCAGTCGTGGAAATGGATAACATGACAATCAGTGAGGATGAAGAGGTTTGAGAAATAACATATGCCAAATTTTTAAGAAAATTATATGAAAATTTTATATTTACTAAATTAATAATGATCTTAACGAGCTATCAATATATATCTACAATATTTATACGAGTGTGTCTAAGACTTGGTTATAAGACAATGAGAATTCCATAATGGTCTAGGTTGATGGTTTACAAGTTTGTGGGCACCATGCCAATACTTGGTAATAGAGATGGTTGACTTTCGATAACAACCTTATGTGATAGTGGGCATTCATGTAGGTGTCAGCCAAGAATCAATTATAGATGTGGTTGGTCTTCTAAAATGGAGATGATTGACATTCATGCAAGCATCATGTTAAGACTCGGTTACAAATAAAGTTGGCTTCCATAATGATTATGGATGATAGTTTGCAATCCTCTAAGTGTTGTGCTAAGACTCAAACATGAAGATACTAGTCCTCCAACAATAACTTTCTTAGGTTATGGTTGGCATTAATGTAATCATTGGGACTTTAGTTAAGCTCTTAGGAAATGTTTGGAATTAATGTAATTACTGTGCAAAGAATTGACAATATATATGATTACATTTTCATAGGATTCTAGAATAACGATTTGCATTCTTGTACGAGTCAAGCCAAGATTACATTACAAAAGTAATAATAATCTATTTTTAACATAGATATATGTACTCTGCCTTCTTTGAATTTGAACATGTAATATCTTACAATAAAAAAACTAATATTCTTAACCTTTAAACTCACTTAAAATAAATAATCTTCCATAATAATTTTAGGTGATCATTAACATTTTTGTAAACATACCTTGCAAAAACCTTACTGTAAAAATAATGATTGAATTTCTATAATTGTCTTAAGCCATGACTAACATTCCTATAGACATCACATCAAAACTCAGCAACCAAGGTATTTGGCCTTTCCTACATGATACTAGGAGATGATTGACAATCTGGAGTTAAGCCCTACACAAATAA
Source organism: Pinus taeda (assembly GCA_000404065.3). Taxonomy (NCBI): domain Eukaryota; kingdom Viridiplantae; phylum Streptophyta; class Pinopsida; order Pinales; family Pinaceae; genus Pinus; species Pinus taeda. The sequence continues at coordinate 103,164 of APFE030196787.1, forward strand.
TGCAAAATTAGGTGTGTCCGAGGCTAGAATCGACAATCTATAAAACTAGTCCAGCGTGTCATTGTCTACACCAAGTTTTGTAAAGCTAGTGGGTGTTGCCCCTTATCTCATATGGGTACTGCTTCTTGGCCGTTGTGAACTATAGTATTAGGGTGGGAGGATCAACCATACATATTATTTAAAGAGATGCAAAGATGGTGATGGTATGCACCGTACTGTCCACATGCATAGTTAGGATAGATGGATCACTTTAGACACTTCGTTTCTCTTTAGATACTTCTTGTTTGGTTAGATACCATTGACCATGTTTGGCCACTCGTAGATATTGACATTAAATTAAGCAAAATTAAAATGGACAATGTGCCTCTTTTTTCTACATAAATAATGTATATAAAATTTAATAATATCCCAAAATCATAATGAATGTTTCATTCACTTTTGTCGCATGCCTAAGGTGCTGATTATACTTGAATCACACTCTTCTATGGGGATTCACATCATTAGGACGTACGGGGGACAAGTTCAGGGCATGTTAGGCCTCACATCTTAGAGTCCCCAAATAGTTTCAAACACCACCAACTCAAACAATATGTTATTATTAAATACTAAATGCACATTGACCAAGCCCACCCTTGTCATTCCTTAATTACACATTACACACCATTACAATTATTGGTTAAACCTCATATACATTTGCATTTCCCTAGGGGGACCTTAAAAATTCTGACATTGACCCAAAAAGCATGCATCATGTGAGGCTTATCGTAACTGTGGTGTGGTCCTCCTCCTCCACATGTAGGGGAAGAGGCATCTAAGGTTAAAACACATCAAACCACTAAATTCCCTAGTGGGGTGTTTATCAAGGGCTTTCAATGGTAAAAGCAAAAGTAGCAGAGGAAGCGGGGAATCGAGCGTTGATAAAGGAGAGGATGATGAATTGGCCACGCTCCACCTATTTTGTTTTATTAGCAAGTACCATGGCATTGCAGAGATATGGACAATCTCTGAGTAGTCCAACGTTTTCTTGTTTTGTGGGCACATATGAAGGGGACCTGATCCCTAGGGTTGGCTGGCTACCGAAAATGTAAATGTCACCACCCCCTGCATGTTGCCTCCTATGGTGGACTGGACTGCACTGCACTGCAATCAATCAAAGATGAGCATAATCCCTAGTCAGTGAAGATGAGCATTAGATGTTGTGAGAGAAAGTTGTGGCCTTTAGTTGTTTGCCAAAATGCATGCTTTGCTTTGCGTGATGATAAGGATAGGGGATGAAGATTAGGAGATTAGATTCTATACACTTATGCCCATCCGCCACCTAATTCCAACTTTGGATTTTTTTGGGTTCCTTAACTCAAATAAAGTGGCACAATTAATTTGAAAAATCAAAACTAATTAATTCGGAAATTAAAACTAATTAAAGTTAGAAATAAAGAAATAAATACAAGGCGTATCTTGAGCGGAATCTTAAATAAGGGTCATTAAACGTGACCGACCAGCAAGTGGAGGGGGATTGCTTCTGCAACTTACGCACGCGTAGTTCCGTACGCGAGCGGCTGTAGCCATCGGATCTGTGATCGAACGGCCCAGGATTCCCCTCCGAATCCTCAAGGTTCTGCCGGACTGTCCGGCCCCCGGGCTGCCTGACCGCAGAGGAGTACGGTGGCCGGGTTTCTGGGACCCGTTTTAACGGACGACATGGGCGGGCTGCCGTTTGCCCGGGCAGTCCGTCACTAACAGTGTGGTCTGACAGGGGAGCTACACTAGTGAAACACGGCCACCCTCCCTTACTCTCTGTGGGTCCCGCTCCTAAATGATGACTACACGGACGTCTGACATCTCACGAGCAGTTTGTCAGGATGCCACCGTTTTCTCTCCCCACAATATATTTTTTTAAACAATGCCGAAGCCGGTGGTCGGGGCGGGCACGGACTTTTAGGTGGGGGACCAGTCCCCGAGCCGTCCACGTGGACATTACTGATTAGCTTTTAAGACGGTCGCAAAGGACAATTGAATTTGCCCGTTGAGTCGTGCTAAGAGCCCAGTCTCCAGGCGCCACGTCGGAGATTCAGCGATGCTTATCGGTGACCTGTCGCGGTAAAATCGCTTGGGTGCAGATTATACGTTTATTGACGGTTGACTGATAGCCGTTACTTGACGATGATTAACATGCAACGGATTTCCCAACTCCATCCATTTTTTAAGACGACTTGCCGTATCGTCTCAGACTTGGGTTAGGGTTCCAAGTTCCAACCTTACAAATTACGGAGCCATCCAGCGTTTGGCACCCTATGTACCATCATAACTTACAATGCAATTCAAAGTAAGTGCCTACGCATACTAACGACTGATCATTATGGTTTAACTATCATATTTACACACTTTGGTACTCTCCATTATGAGAATACATACATACCCTCGGAGAAGGGAAATAATTTAATTTTATTAATTTGATAAAAATATTGATGGAATTGCGAATAGTAATTATTAATATTGCAAAAATAAGGTTGTAATAAATGTATGGAAGGAAATTGAATCTATTTTTATATTAAAAACAATAATTTTAATTTTCCATAATTACTATTTTCATAAATATTTTATAACTACATTTTTATCCTCGTAAATCTAAAAATAAAAAATGATAAAATAGCTTTTTTCCATCCAAACAAACTATACAATTTCAAGCAAGATTGTGATTTTTTGTTGTTTAAAATACATTTTTGAATGTATAAATAGATTTGGCCCCATAAAGATATAAGGAGCATTCCAATTCTACATATTAAACAACTTAAACTCAAGTTTTTTAAAATCTCTGCCAAAATTCAAAATTAACTAGAAAAAATACCCTTAAAAAAATAATTTTATTTATTAGTTAAAGTACCCATAAATATAATATTGTCATATGTTGACTTGATAGTATCAGTAACACAATGTAATAATGAATTCAGCAACAAATATTTTCTTCCTAAAACATAACCTACCAAAATCAATATTATCAACAAAAATGTCACTACCCAAATCAATATTATCAACAAAAATGTCACTACCTTAATGTAAATGCATATATTTGATATCCTTTAAAAAAAAATCACAATCATCTAAAATGAGTTTGGTTTGGAGTTTAATATCCTACTTATCCTCCTTAGTGGAGTCTTCTCCATTTCATAAGTTCATGAAAATATCACTATCATTTAAAATAAGTTTGGTTTGGGATTTTAATATATTGCCTATTTTATTTTGTTGAATTTTCTTTCTTTCATAAATGGAAGAATTTTTTAATATTTTAAAAAAAATAATTAAAATTATATTGTAAGTAAAAAAATAATTTAATAGTATTAGTTTTAATGATGATGATTAACTTTAACTAAGACTAATATGGTATATCAGATTTTAAGAAGGAGAATCTAATTGTAATTTCTTAGAATCTTATTTCTTTACTCAAAAAGAAGAGAAAGAAGCGCACCAAGATCACTATAGTTGGACTAATTTAATAAATCAAAAAGATTGAAAATATCACAGATATTAGAGAAAAAAGATTAGAGAAAAAAAATTTATCCTACCATGTTATTGAAATGATCACAATTCATTTTCTTCAATAGTATGCTCATCCGGGAAGGAATGCAATGATCTTACCATACTGACCTTTGGTAAACTTAGGATACACAAAATTACTGAAATTTTGATATGATCCCTCCCCTTTCAAACACCACTCTTTATGCTTGCAATGAAATCCTCTTAGTGATTTAATAAAGAGGGATTAATGCGATAAGTTGGGGTTTTCGTCATGGTGGGTCTTTTACACATTTATTTCAAGAATGGAATACACAAGTCACAAGAAGTGGGTAAAATAAGTTTTAAATTAAACTATTTCATAGGTAGAGGTCGTTGGATCAAAAATTGTGGACACACTTGTGTATTGTCTTTGTGGACACAGTGGTGTATTGTCTAGTTCGGACCACTGTCGTTGTTTTCACATCACACCACTTCCATTACAAACTCATGTGCCAAAAAATTGATTCATGGCCATACAAGTAAAACATAACCAGGCCCACATAACCCTTTATAGTCATGTTAATGAAAGTGTTCATTTAGTTGTGTTTGGATTGTATGGTAACTTGTCTTAGAATACATTGATTGAAATTAAAGGAGCCCACTTCCACATGTTGCAAATCATAAAACCCCTTTATGCCTAAGGAGACAATATTTTGTGGTTAGTGCATAGAATAGAATGACAATATCTTGTGATTCTCACTCTCTTGTCCATTAACTACCTGCTTCATACTTTCACATGATTTTTCGAATTCATGATGAATAAAAACAAATTAATTCTTACATTGATATGTGTTTGCTCAAACACCATAAATATACATATATTTTTGTCATCAAACCCCATAAATGTAAATATAATGTAAATATATCGATAGATTTAATTATGTAGAGATGATTGTATTAGAAGTTTAAAATTCTTAAGAACAAAATGATATATTATATAATGTAGAGTTTCAAGGGTTAGTTAAGATGGTTGAGATTTCGATGTTAAAGTATTTTGTTATTGGGTAGCTACGGGTTCAATTTTGCTTGATGCTTTTGGGGTAGGCTCTAATTACTTTGGTAGAGAGTGTAGTTCTTTCGGGTGGACCTACCTTGATTTTCTATGAGAAAAAGAAAAAGAAAAAGGAAGAGATATATTATGTAGTGTATGAAAGTTAAAAAGGTAATTTTAATATATTTAAATTAGATAAATATTGATGGTTAAGATTTAGGTAGAGAGGATTTAGATTTTGATATTTGTGGGAATAATTGCATGGGATAAATTAAGTATCAAAATGGGATATTGCAAAAATTGCAAGAATTACTAAATTTTCAAATGTCCATTGTGGAGATTGCATAAGGTGCTTGAATGCTAAATCCATTTATGCATGTAAAAATGCAATTTCAAATATGCAAAATTGCAACTTCACACATAATTTCATAGCTAAATTCATGGTTATTAGAAAATGTCCAAAAACTAAAATGTTTAGACTTCCATAATGAATCCTCATTATGTATAAAAACAAATAAATGATTGTAGGAATCTACACTATAACTTCTAGAAATGATTTTTTCCCCATAAATCAAGGAGCTCAATGTAAAGATAGTACATTAATAGATTAAAAGTAACCTCCCTTTTACTTGTCTCTTTGGTTGGTTACTTTACCCTTGGAAGAGAGAGAAATAAAATATTATTTGGGTAACTTGAATGATATTGACCTCAAGGATGATGCAAAGTAAGTGGCCTTTTTAAATTGGCCTTTTTAAATTCTCATTACTCTATGATAAATGCAATTGTTAAATTAAAATGAGGAAGAAGAAAAAAAAACTAGCTCATTGATTCTCATAATTCAAGTGGGTGTAATAGTTAAGAAGTCCTCAACATTTCCTAAGTGGAGATTATAGGTTGAAATTCAAGGAGTGGTTACAAGTGGCATATGTACACCTCCAATAGTTAAAATACCACATTACAGAGGTTCCATCACCCATGAGTAAGGGGACTCATATATGTTAATATGATTTCCAATTAGATTATGAAATTAAATTAAATTATTATTTTGTTGTTGCTATTATTATAAACATCATCAAGGACTTCTAAAAATTATGAGATGTCTCCCTATTATAGGTAAAATTATGAGATATCACTCTATCAAAGGTAAAATTATGATATATCACCATATCAAGGGTAGAAATAAAAAGGTATTAAAAAATTTATGGGAAAAAAATGCATTCCTAGGATATCTAGTAAACATAGAGAATTTTTTAATTTCCTATGCGATCCTTAGTGGCGACAATAATTGTATGTTATAGTTATTAATTTCTCTCCATGATACAAAATAAATAAAAATAAAGAGCTTTTAATTGGAAAAGTGTCTTAGGAAGGAGATTTGACAAAATAATTTTTTAATATATTCCTTAATATCTAGTGAAACTAGAAGTATTATTTAATGAGTAGGTTAGTAAATGGACAAACTTACTTGTTTTTTGGGTGAAAATCCTCCCAAAATTAGATTAGTATTTTGGGAAAAGTTATAGTTTGACTTAATTGATGAGAACTTTGAAATTAATAATTTAAGGATATTTTAAAAGATTGTCTAACTAATAGACGAAATGGTTTCTTTGGCTAAAAGCTAACAATAAAATTTCTAGCAAGATTATGATTTCTTGTTGTTTAAAATACACTTTTGAATACATAAATGGATCGAACACCTTGAAAATCTCTAAGGCACTCGAAATTTGCAGATTAAAAATTTAATCTTATGATTTTTAAAATCTCTAGAAAAAGTGCCTAGAACACAGCCATTTCGTCTATTAGATAGGTTGCATAATTTTATAATACTTTAAAAAGTTGAAATTTAAGAAAACATAAGTATCTTATAGGACTCAAGCTAAAAACTTTGTGTTCATTAGAAAATTTTGTAATTTATAGAAAAATTATATTATATTTATGTACTTATTAAGTCACTTCATATATATATATATGAAGTGACTTAATAAGTATATATATATATATATTATATATATATATATATAATATAAACTTTTTTGATAAATTTCCTTTTCTATATTAAATTGTAGAAGTTAAATATATAAAAATGTACAATCATAACAATTAGGTATGCCTTATGGGAAACTGTCCTTAGGTGTAGCAAAACATGTCTCAAGGTCATTGTTCCATAAAGCCTGAGTTTCATAATTCATGTTGTATTCTAGATTTACTATGGATAAAGTTAAACTCTGAGTACTGGCCTTCATAGCTAACATGACCCAGATTGTTATAAAAAGGCATAAAAAACTAATTTCTAACTTTGATTTATTGATTCGTAGGTTGACTAGGACTAACCTAAAGTGGGGCAGGGATGTTCTCCTTGGGGTTAGAGCTTTCATCTAGCTCTTGGGCTAGCGCCTAAAGCCTGATAGATACAACTCCTACATTTTTTGAAAACCTTTCTTCAATCCTATCCAATCTTGTTGACAAATCATCCTTTGCTTCCTTTATCCCCTGCAAAATAGTGTGTTCCAATATGCAAAATAATATTTGCAAAGATACCTGAGAATATGCCTCCAAAGTGATCTAATAAATGCTATCGCTTGATTGACTAAGGTTTCCCCTGCTTCCGTTGCCTAGGAAGAGGTTCAGCTAAATGTCGTGGGAGCTCAGGAATAAGATCTCACTCAAAACTCATGTCTTATTGAAGAAGACCCCTCCATAGGCCCCCCTCTACCTGACATTTCTCTTTGAACCCTAGCTCACATTATTTCTTGAACCATTTCTAAAAGTGTGAGAATTGTGGATGCCCTTTTGATGCTGTCATCACCCTACTCCCCTTCTTGTGGAAATGAGCCTACATACACCACTTTTCCTTGACTGAAAATCATAGCATACATGTCTGCAATGGGGAGGACTTCAAGAGGGGATCCTCCTTGTTTAACCTTGTAAGAATGGGAGACCTGTGTAAAGAGATGAACCCACAAGATCAAGTAGAGAACCAAGAACCCAAACTAATTACTCGAATAAAAGGCATCATGTTGGGTGGTGCTCTCAGAAGATGCTTGTTATAGCTCAGAATCCCAAAGACCAACAAAGCATTCATTATATCACGTGCTGATGAGTACTCCCTCATTTTGGGTGTGGGATAATACCTTGATATTTCAGATTGAGAATAAAACATAGTATATGCCATGCATAATTCAATTGGTGAGTCATCCATTGACTTGAATGTAGTCACCTGTGCAAACATCCATTACCATAATATTGTTACCAATCTACTTGCCAAGTGTGTCATGAGGACGAAGCATTAGCTACCCCTCATCAATGCCTACTTGCATTCATTGTTAGACACCCACATATAGCTTAAAAAATTTAATTAAATTAAAAATTAATATTATATGATCAAAATTTCAATTTTTCTTATTAATTAAAAACATAAAATAAAAGAAACTTTGAAATTCTTATAGCATAAGGTCCTTCTTAATTAAGAATTAAGGATTATGTTTCAAAAAAGAAACTTGTTATTTCCAAGCCTACTACGTTTGAAAGAAAAAAAAGTATTATTTCCTAAGTTACCATATAAGGTAATTAAGATTTTCAAAGTCTTAGAGCTTAAGACCCTTTCTATGTAAAAAATAAGAAATATATTTTAATGAAGAAATCTATTATTTCTTAATTTAACATATTAAGTAATTAAAATTCTAAACTATTGAATTAGCAAAAAGATATTAATTATATTAAAGTTTTTATTTCCTATAATATACAAAAATTATTATATTTTTTTCTTTATTATTAAAATTCGATTTTATATTTATAGAAATTGAATTTTTAAATTTTAAAATTAATAAATTGTTATTTTTAAAATATCTTATTTTTTTTTTAAATTTTGAATTAAAAAATGTTTAAATAAACCATAAAAAACTCTTACTCATTTATTAATGAAATACAATTTAAATGGTGACAAGGAAACCTATGGGATAAATGAGGAAGAAGAAACCTTTAACAAAGATGTTGGAGAAACTCATGAGATGAGGACAGTAGATACCAAAAGACCTTTCAAAGAGATGATGTTGAACAAACTTATGGGATGAGGACACCATATACAAATCAGTTTAGAAATGGATTTTTTTTGGTTGAAGTAATGTAGGGGATGAGGACGTTACAACTTTTTATTAAATACGCAATGCAATCTGTAATATGAGGTTGGACTCACAAGGTTTGATAACTTAGCCCTTTTTGGAAAATATGGTCCAATCTTTTAAATGAGTTTGGATTGATAAGGTTTGAGAACTTAGCCTTTTATGGAAAATATGGACCAATCTCTTAATCTCTTAGAAACTTAGCCCTTTTTGGAAAATATGGTCCCATCTCTTAAATGAGTTTGGATTGATAAGGTTTGAGAACTTAGCCTTTTATGGAAACTATGGACCAATCTCTTAAATGGATTTGGATTGCTGTGCTTTTATTGGACCAAGACTTAGCCTTTTATGGAAAATATGGACCAATGCCTTAAATGGGTTTGGATTGCTGTGCTTTTATCACTTAACTTTTTATGGACATTATGGACCAAGCTCTCTTAAATGAGTTTAGATTGCTAAGCTTTCATGGGTAGCCATGTGTGGTGTGAACTTGACTTGATTTATTAATAGGATAATGAATTAATAAATTTATGTAATTAAATAAGAAACATGTAATAATATTTAAAGAAATAAGCAGTTGTTTTTAGTGTGATTTTTTGGATTTTTTGGTGTTTAGGATTCCAACGGAAACATTTGGGGTGAAATCTTGATTTGTGTTATTTAAACTAATTTTTTTTTTATTGTATATAGATTCAACATCCCCTAAAATCTTTATTACATTTAGATTGTGCATGATTACCCATCAAACTTGTAATTTCGATAAATTCTTGTCAGATTTTACAAAAATTATATCAGAAAAACCCATTAAAAAACTCCAAAAAATCACACCAAACAACTTGCTTAAATAATAAAATTATTACGGCTACTAATGTCTCGTGCGTATATGATAATAATGGTATTTACCATATGGTAATAATGGTGACGGCTTACCGTTATGTTTTGAGTAAAGTGACGGAAAAAGGAGACGGCGAATAATTGGCACTGCCGTGACATTGGCGTCAGTTAATATCTATCTAAAACACGATCCAAAGACTGCGGCAGTCCCCGGTCGGGCGACGGGGGTAAAAGGGACAGTAATATCCTGGTCGGCGGTAATCACGAGGATTAGGAGAGTGGTTTCTGGTTTTAGGGTTTCCTATGACAGCGGTTTCCCATGACGCCGACTTCTCCCGCCCCGCATCCCCCTCGTGCAGGTGCATCAGCTGCCCAACCTTTTCACGGGCGGGTAGAAAGCAAGTACCGGTCATCGCCGGTAATATGTGTTGAAGACCTTGATATTGATGAGGAGCAGCCAGCCGCCTGTATCATGGTGATAAACTCGAGAGTTTAAGCTTTGAAGAGGGCGATTGTAGGGAAGAAGAAGAGGTTTTGGGGATAATACCCAAAAAAATCAACTCAACCCAGATTTCTGGGCTAGCTATCAAAACTCTCTCTCAGCTTGTGGGGAAACGCACACAGTTTTTTTGTTTTTCTCTGTTGTTTCTGTAGTTGTTGTTTTTACAGCCAAATTTTGGTGTAATATACCCTCTTCCATAAGGGGCCCAGAAAGCTTGCGTAGAAGTTTGTTTAATTACAACCATCTTCTTCTCCAACTATTTGTTTATGTTATAGAGCCCCTCTGATCCATCTTTACGTATTGTTTAAGCTCACTTTGTCAATACATGATCATCTGGTTTTTTTAAAGGTCTAGATCTAGGGTTTTAAGTGGTTGGGTTCCCGCTTATTATTACAACTGTTTGAGAGCTTTGAATAGACACACACACAAATTTAGCTTGGTCAATTCAATAGATTGATTGCCCTTGCCCTACAATAACATAAAACTCCCATCTTATCTTAGTTCTGATCAAAGGTATTGTCAAGAGACCTTGAGAGTAGACATTTTTTTGATCATGTTCTGGGCTGGAGTTTGAATTGTAGGGAAAGAAAAGCAATCCCGTTTCAAGGTTGTTGCAGAGGGTAGGAGGGGGGAATTAGAGTTTTCATGGTGCTCTAGGATTGAGTTTTGTTTTGTTTTTCCATCAGCCCTCCTCCTCAAGAAAGAAAGTTTCAGTTTGGGTGCTGTTATATAGGCCTGTTGTGTTTTGTGGGTTATTTGTGGAAATTTGGTGGTAAACTAGAGGATTTGTGATGTTTTAACCCGGCCATGGTATGGTTTTCCTAAGCTGCGGTTTATTTGAGTTTTAAGGCAGGTGGAATTTGTCCTGAGATGAGGCTAATTCGGGTACCTAGATTGGCGTTGTTTTACTGAAGTACAGGATTTGGAGGATAGCGAAGTGAAAAATTAATGGAATTGGGGGGCCAGGAAGAGGAGATCGGCATGCCAATCTCGGTTAGCTATGGCCCCATACATGAGTCTTCCAAGCTGAAAATATTGACACCAGGTGGCAATGGGGCTGCCGCTTCAGATGAGCAGCAGCAACAAGTACAGCAGGCAGCAGCGAAGAAATCGGTGAGATATAGGGAATGCATGAAGAATCACGCAGCCAGCATTGGAACGCATGCCATTGATGGGTGCGGGGAATTCATGCCCAGTGGGGAGGAGGGTACTCTAGAGGCACTCAAATGTGCAGCTTGCAACTGTCACAGGAATTTCCACAGACGAGAAGTTGAGGGAGAACCACCGTGCTACTATTGCTATAATCCAAGGAAGGATGGCAGAAAGAGGCCTTCTGGTGGTAGTCCCTTGCCACTGGCCCTTCCCTCTACTAGTCCTTCTGGGGTGATCACCAGGCCTTCTCCGCAGATGATAATGGCCTTCGGCTCCGGACCCACTCATGAAAACGATCAGCAGGAGCATGACTTGGGCAGCCTCCATGGGCTTCATGGAGCTCAAATGGCGATGCCCATTATGAAGAAGAGGTTCAGAACCAAGTTCACGCAGGAGCAGAAGGACAAAATGTGCAGTTTTGCAGAGAAGCTCGGCTGGAGGATCCAGAAACATGACGAGGCAGCAGTCCAGCAGTTTTGCATGGAATTGGGTGTCAAAAGGCACGTACTCAAGGTGTGGATGCATAACAATAAGCATACACTAGGAAAAAAGATTTGAAATTTTTTATGTTCTTTCTCTTCCTTCTTCCGTGCTGATCAAACTTGTAGGACAACTTCCTTTCAATGAATGTCACATGACAGACTTCTTGTTTCAATGTTCATGAGATTTAGGTATATCACGACTCTCACTCCCCATGAACCTTTGTACACTTTCAAGCTCTCCTCAGTCCGCTTATATCTGATTCCCTGTCTGTGACCCATATGAAGCCCAGTGTAGAAAGTCAAGTCAAATCAATGGAGCTGCTTCTCAGCTTCCAGGAGCCCATCCATCTCTAAGTTGTTGCTTGCATCATGAATTCAAGTAGACGTAGAAAGTGTGTGAGGACCTTGTGTTACTACTGGGCCTGGCCTGGACTAGGGCTCCACTCTACTTTGATCAACACAGTGTAGGCTGCTTACTTTTAATGTCTTTCCATGGCTAATACCCACAAGGTCTTATGTTATATATGAGGGCCTGGGACAGCCATTCCGGAGGCGGAAGATGAGTATTTTACTATATTGTTCTACTTTCATTATGCATGACTTTACAGTAAAAAAATTGCTGCTTTTGCAGCTTCAATTCGAGCTTTCTATGCCTTGACAATTACTCTTGATATGCGTGTGAATTGATTAATATTTCAATAGAATGCTTGATATGAGTTGGTTGCTTTTTATATTTCTATCGATATGTGGACTGTGCATCAATAGACCTGCATATCTAGCATTCTAAATTGGCTAGGAAAGCATCGCTTTAATACAATATTTTTGTTCAGGTTTAGCAGACCTTGCAGGATCCATGGATGAGGGAAAATATAGCATTCTAAATCCGATAGTAAATAATATTTTTATTAAAAATTGGGAGTCCCTACGGAAAAAAGTTGCAGTAAAATTTGCCCACCAACATAAATTTTCAACATTTTTAAGGCTGTGTCTACATGAAATATGGATAATATATATCCATATTAAAATGAGTAACGTCCATACTCATCTAAAAAAAACCCAACTCTTTTCTTCTACATGTTTGATTGAGCGCTTCTATATTAGTTGCTGATATCTAAAACAAACTAGCACTGCACACCCCATCCTTAAGTCTTCTGCGATTGCAGGTGTTCCCCAAACCTGCAACTAATTCCTTGTAGGTTTGTCGATGCTGCCCGAGGTTAATTTGACTCTTCAAACTCCATTAGGGTTTACGGATGATGCCAAGTATTTAGAAACACCTTCCTAAATATCAGATAAGAGTGCTAAATTCTTATGTTAGATCTGTTTCTCAGAGGAATCCAACATAAAAATATGTCATTACAGTAGCTTTCTATGAAAAGTTTATCGATGATCCTCGAGCCTAATTGGGATAGTCCAGTAAGGTTTAAGCATGATGTAATTTTATTTAGAAATAATTGGTTTTCAGCATATGATAATGGAAACTGCTATTTATTCTTCTGTTAGACCTGCTTTCAAGAAAAATCTCATGTCAAAATAAGTTATTGCCTTCTCTTCCAAGGCCTAGCAGTGTCCGCCAAAAGATGAATCTTCTGGTTTCCAGCATGAAGCATGATTGAAATTTGTTAAAACAAGATTGTTTGTTTGTAAGCTGATATTGCCTATAGTAGCTGTTGTGCATTTTGCAAATGTTGGGACTTTCTGTTATTCTTCATCGAACATGTACTGTTGTAGTTTCATTACAGTCAATGAATCAATCGTTTGCACGCTGGAATGGCATACGCAATTCCAGTAAAAATTCCATCATCGAATTTTCATTGCTAACCCTAACTCCAATAAAGTGTCCATTGATTTTTTGCAAGTTTCAACTGATTCACAAGAATGAATCGCATTTTAGAATACAAATATTAAATTTCAGGTACAACTTGTCAACTTAATTTATATTGTAGAGTGTTATTTAAACATTGAAGGAATTAAATTCTGAATTTATGTTTCATATGCATGAATGCTTAACGCCGATATAACTACAGTGACAGAGAATTCCAGGCTGCAGAAAAGAGATTTTTCTGCTGCATTAATGGCGTAAATTGAATACTTGTTACAGAGGGGCATGCATTATTTGTTTTTTTTTACATCTCACTGTGATTTTTCTACGAACTGTTTGTGATTGTTGTTTAGTTTCCATCTTTTTATGATATGTCCCTGATCATTCATAAATTTTCTCCTTGACATAGTGATCTATTTATAAGTATTTTATTGTTTCGGATGGAATTAGGTATCAAACTCTATTCCATTGTTTTTCACCATCATCACCTGTGTTGGATTACCAAGACAACATGCAAATGATCACCATCGTCATTATTTCGTTTCAGTTTTCTTTTCTTTGCCATCACGTTGTACATTCAACAACCATCAAGATTGTTGGTGTTCATTGCGTCGCATGAAACTCGGTACTTAGAGTTCACTGTATTTATTAAAATCTCATTTTCTCTGATGTCATGTTTTACACTTCATTGTTGAATCCCATTATTTCAAATTGTAAAGTTTTTTTTTAACGTTGGTGTAAATACTATACAACATGAAATGGAATTTAAAAAATTAAGATAATGTTATTTAAATACGAAATTGAATTTTAAAGCAAGGGAAAGAAGATAAGTAAAATGGTGATTTGTTTTTTTATAACCATAAATATATTATTTAGTCCACATGAGGTAGCTCAAGCGGCAAGGGCCGTGGAAATGAAGTCTCACCGAACTGGAAGTCTTGGGTTCAAATCTTGGACTACCCTTCCTCGTTGAGGGGTACTTAATGGACATGTAAATCGGAGAGTCCCACTCTAGCTTACAAAAAAAACCATAAATATATTATTTAAAATTTTTGAAAATAGGTTACATTTACCAGATTTGAAAATAGTCGAGGAGAGGGAGAGATAAACTTTTAAGGAGCTTGAAAAATGTTTTAGTTTTAATTATTATATTATTATTTTTATATTTGGTTTGGTGGAAAGCGATATTTTTTTTATAATTTAAAAAAAAAGTTAAATGTTAGTAATTGATTATTAAAATTAAGTAATATCATATTATTTATTTTATTATTCTTATGGCTAAAGGTTAGATTTTCACTTAAATTTATTTCTTACATTGTAGAAATAATGAATATTTTTATGTCTAATTCTAATATAAAAAAGACTATTTCAGATAACCACCTTATGGTTCTGACAAGGAGGCTTCTAGTGATGATGAGGCTATTTAATGGATCATATTATTTTCTAGTAATGTATAGTTTATCATAGGGACAAGTCTAAAAGTTAGACCTTTTGGATTTTTGCGTGGGATTGTATAATGCAATTTATTTGGATTTTTGGATTTTATAATGCAATTTATTTAAATATGTGGATGGATTCAAATTCATGAAAAAATTCTTATCTATCAAGATTGTGCTATCTAAACAATTTAATATAAATTGCAGTAGATTTAAAGGCCTAACTTAAATGTTAGGTAAAATTATTAAAAATAATTATTTTAATTGTATTTTAAACACATAATTGGAGTAACCAATGTGATACCAAGAAGAGAGTTGTTTAAAAGATTTTTTTATTATATTTGATTAAATATTATATATATATATATATATTTATTAATTTAAAAAAATGGGTCTTAAATGGTTAAGAGCATGTGTTTTTGAAATTATAGATTGAAATTGAGAAAGATTTAGAAAATTATAAATTGAAATTGAGAGGGATTTAGAATCTATATATATACATACATGAAAATTGGGGCTTCTAGCTCCACAAATAGGACTTATGAACCACACCCAAATAAAGGTTTAAGATTCCTTATTCCACATATAAGATTTCACTCGTAATAAGATCTCACATCGACAATACTTTTAAAAAAAAGATTTTTTTTGGGTATCTTTTTGAATTGACATTGAATTTGTATTATCATGACACCATGTGACACAGGGTTGATTATGACTTGCACTATCATGATACCAGACACCATGTGATACAAGGTTGATTATGACTTGCTACTACTATAATTTCTAGACGACCTCGTATGCATAACACAGGTTAATTCCAACCACTACCACTATAATTTCTAGATGAACTTATTAATTCCGACTACTACCACTATAATCTCTAAATGAACTTATACATACTCTATACATTACTCACAAAATTAATAAAAAAACTAAAACTTAAACCACATATTTTACAAAATTTCCATATCACAACCATTACTAATATAACTCCACCCTTGTGAGATTGAAGATAGAAAATTGTTAATATGAAAAATTATATAAATGAGTGAAAAAAATTAATATGAAAGATTATACTAATATAAATTTTTATATTAATCTTCTCATCCCACACTCCACCTAAATCTATTTATATATATATAAATATTTAAATAGTTTTTGTAAAATGGAATTAAAATTCATTAAAACATAAAATAATTTGTGAAAAAAATTTAATGTTTAATGTAGATCATCAATTGAAAATGGAATATATATAAATATATGAACGTTTGAAGATTTATGAGAAATTAAAAGGTATGATCTAAAACAATGTTAAAAAGGAGTTCAACTTATTTTTAATAGATAATAAACTTTTAATATTTAAGATTTATTATGTCAAAAGGTAGCAAGTGGTTATGGCTTTTTAAAGCCGCCAGTGCTCTTCTTTGCTAGCTGCAGATTTGTGCAATGATGTATATAAAAGATGGGGTGTTTTGTTGTAAATTTGGGATTTTGTTTTGAATTGGTGTGGTTCGTTGGGTTGTTTGTAATACATATATGCAAAGTGGTTTTAGTGTTTGGGAAGATTACAAGTTTATGTGGTTGCTTTAGGGATTTAATTTTAGATTTTTGTTACACTTATTTGTTATTGGTTTGGTTGATCTATTTTCTCAATTAGTTTGGTTAAGCTTATTTCTTGTATAATGGGTGGTCTTTTCAACCCAAGTGTGGATGGTCTTGGCTCTCTTCCTCATGGTGGATTTGTAAAAAGCGCAGTTACAATTTCTTCTCTAGATTTAGCATTTGTTGTCTTTGTGAATAATAACATTAACACCTTTAAGGAAAGAGTGTTGATTGTTAAGTTCACCAAACGTTGGTCAAGTCATAATTCTACTTTAAAATGGACCTCTAAAAATTGGATAGATCATGCACTTATAGATACTTTATATTGTGGAAATGGTTATTTTTAATTTTATTTGAAAGAAAGGAGGACAAGGATTTTCTCTATAAATTTGGGCCCTTTTTCATGGGTTTTAGAAGAATGATTCTCACCACTGGACTCTGGATTTTAATCCTACCATGGAAATCTCTTATACTCCTCTCTGAATTAAATTGTCATATATTCCCCTTCTTTGCTACAATGATGGTATTTTCAACGCCATAGTGACAATTATGTTGCTACATTTCCAATTATCAAGGCAAAGACAAATTCTTTGGGGTAATTTAACATGATTTTGAGGGTTGGTCTAATCATCAGGCTCTTGATTATGAGAAGGTTCCTTTTAAATGCAAATTTTTTCATGAGTATGGTCACTTTGCAAAAAACCATCCAAAAGTTTTGGCTTCTCCAACGTCCAACTAACCCTTAGCTATCTTTCAAAGTAATAATGTGTAAGGAGAATTCAAAATAATTTTAAGCACAAGAATCATTTATCTAAAATGCCTCATGCTCACAGGTTTGAATCTCATCAACATCCTCCCTCCAATAATAGATATGAAGCTTTAAATTCCTAGGAGACTGATGACATAAATGAAGAATATCAACCAGATCTAGATTAAGTGCCTTTAGAGAACATCAACACATTTGTCGAGGAAGAGACTTATTCTAAGGATATTGACAAAATCTCTCCTTTAAATAAGAAGGGAGAAGAGGCCAGTTTGAAGGAAGAGAAGGAGGTCAATTCCTTATATTATCCTTCATATTCACTTGTTCTAAAAATAAAACAACGATCTTCCCCTCCATTAACAAGAAGCACAAAAGATCAATGCAAGAAATCCCCAAAATCTTATATCTCCCGTGGTCTTATAGGGGGGTCAGTTTCAATTAAATCGTAGAAATTGTTTGTCTTTGTATCATCTTGTGCAAGCACATTGTAAGAATCTACCCTTGTTCTCAACAAGTAGTAGGCTTAGGTTTAAGAAGCTTCATGATGCAGGAGCATCTAGCTCAAAAATTTCATTGTATTTTAGTTGACTCAGGGGGTCTTGTGTTTTCAAGGAAGTTGGTTTCCTGAGTATTAAATAAATGTAATTTTAATGTTTTTAAGTAATTTTATGAGAGATATTAAGAATAGGAATTAATTAAGTATTGTGAGGCATATTTGTAAATGTTCTCGAATGTTGGAGAACATGATAGATTTAGACTAGTTAAGATTCCATAGGGATTGAGAGATTTGAAAATCAATTGTAAATCTTAGATTAGAAATTGGTTTCATGGTTTGTGGAACTAGAGAGGATCCTTAGGGATTAGTTGAGTCAAAAGTGGACTTAGAGGATATTTAGGATTTAGTTCAAAAGATTAAGGATCTGAACCGAAATGGGTTACAGAACCTTTTGTATAAATGTAAGCCTAAAAGGCATAGAGAGGGTTAGTTAGTTAGTTAGAGAGTTAATGAGTTAGAGAATTAGAGTTTAGAGATTAGATAGGGTTTGACTGTAAGCCTATGGGTAGGAAAAGAAAAGGCCACTAATTAGAAAATCAGGCTAAAGAGAGAGAGACTCATTATGTAATTATTTGTTTATATATACACAAAGATTTTAATTCTAAATTGTGCAAGTGCGAATTGAGTAATTGAATTATAAATCGTGTGTGGATTAGAATAGATCTGTGTAACATAGGTTTGCAGGTGTGTAGAACCAGAGAAGAAGTGCAGAGAAGAGTGTTACAGGGTTGTACACAGACAATGTTGGGGAAAAGCTTTAATGTTACAGCGAAAGTATAACTACGAGGTTTCCTAAAACCTAAGGATTTACGAAGGAAGCGTAAAGGTGCGAAGGAGTGAAGTAATAGAGCTGAAGATCGAGATCAGAACAATTGAAGACCATAAGGAGAGAATAAAAACACAAACAAAGAAGCGAGAAGACTATTACACAGTAAGAAACAAAAGGGCGTAGCACCAAAGTACAGTCGTTGGATCAGTTAGATCAACGAACGAGAGTGAGGGAGCTAGACAATTATGATTAAGTCACACAAAATAAAGTCAAGAGTGAATGGATCATAACAGAAGGATGGAGTGATCTTAGCAAATGGTCAGCAGTGTCTCGCACGCCCTAAAAGCTGTAAATGTTATTCTATGATTTCATGCGATTAATCTGAGGGGTTGACACATAGCATGAGAAAACCACTTTTCTCGCCTGCTCTCAATCTAATATCAGTCGTGCATGTAATCACACGATATGACGTGATCACCGTTGGATTGAGGTAGGAGAAATAAACGGTGGAGATTGGTCAAGCCAGTTGGCACGAGTTATTGCGTGATAACCGTCAGATTGAGGAATGAGATCGACTGTGAAGATTTAATGCACTAAGGAGAGCATCGATATATGTGCAAAGTTTTGTGGAATGGAGTAAAGGTAAGGTTTAAGTGTGGGCTATGAAATATTTCTATTATATGGAATTTATAATAGAAATAAGCGGGGATAAGGTATTATGGTTTAAGTTGAGTTTTAACTACAGTCTAAAATCCATGGTATGGTTAATATGCGCGGGCAATAAGAATTAACCAAAGATTATGAATGATTTATAAGGTTCACTCAAAAGTTTATAAAGGTCCAAATTTTGGATGGTTAAATCATACGTTTCTGCATAGAGTTTATTGAAGGAGCATTAAACCTTGACTTGTGAAGGATTCACTAAGTATGGAATTATAAAATTCTTGGAACATAGTGTGACATGAAATTTTATTTGTATAATGTGGGTAGATGCGGCTTTTGTTGCGTCATTTTTGGTATTAGAGCTGAACAAGGAAATTCCACGTGAAAAATTCTTTGAGAAAAAATAGAACAGAGTTATGTTTTGAAGGTATGTATACAAGCAAGAGGAGATCAAATTTTAAATCTTACAAACAGTAGGCACACAGAGATAAAGTGTAGCAATAGTTGTAGATGCAAAGGAAACAAAGAACAATCCATTCAAAGTGCAGGTGCATGGGAGAACAAGATCATGCAGAGATCTTGAAGGTGAGATGATATGTTTTTGTTTTAATTTGGTTTGAAGGTTGTGGTCGCAGAATTTATGTTGTAGACAAAAGAAGGTATCTCAACAAAATAAAAGAAGCAGTAATGAAGAAAGTTGGTAAGAATTTCTGAGTGAAAAAAGAGGTGGCCAGAACTTAGTGTTTCATTTGTGATTGAAATACAAGAGGACAATTGTGTTCTTAAAAGGTGCAGATGAGTTGAAGCCTAAAAGGAGCAGAGAGAAGTTCTCAAAGAGGTTCGAGAGAATAGAGAACCAAGTTCTTTTCAAAAGACCAAGTACAGAGGAAATCTTAGTGAGGTAAGTGATAGCAGGGAGGACTTGCTGTTATAGAGCCTTTAATATAGTTCATAGTAAGTGAGTGAGGAACTCATGAAGATAGAGAAGGAGATGACTATTGATAGTCATAACAGAGATAACAAAAGTTCTAAGGAAGACCACAATAGAAGAAAGGTGAAGAAAGAGGATGTCAAGGCAAATGGCATACATAGACAATTAAGTGAAGACGAATATGAGAGGGAGAAGGCTGAGATTGCAGTCCATCTTGAGATATTGATGGAGATGTTGCAGATAAACAAAGAAGACCATAAGCATGGTTATGTCATAAGGAAGAAAGTAAAGTGGCAGAGGCTACAAGAGAAGAGAAATCAACAGGTGAATATGCAGTTAGCATAAGAGCCGATGAAGCTTGAACACGTAATGAATGTTCAATTGAAATCTGAAGAACTCAGAGAAGCTGAGTTGAGAATAGAAGTTTCCAATTGTGAAGCAGAACAAGGTGAAGTTCTGGGTGAAGATGAAGACTGGAGATCTATGAAAGATCTTATGAACCATTGTGCAAATTCAAAATGACAAGAAGTTTACTTTGCTGAAGAAGGAATTATTGATGATTTCTTGAACTGTTGGGCAAATTCGGATCAACAGGAGTATATGAAGCCTTGTATATTTGAATCTAATAATTTTGATGTGATTACAGGTTTTGCAGAGGATGAGCAATCTTTTGAGACTGTAAAAAGTATGGAAGAGTATCTTTTAGAAGATAAATACTCTGAAGTAAAGAATGATGGAGAATGTCTCTTGAATGAGAATATTAGTGAATTATTGCAACAGAAATAATTTAGTAATACATTGATGTTTGAAGTTGTTACAACACAGGAACAATATCTTGTGAAAGAAGGAGATGAGTTTCAGTCTGAGGAGCTGATATGTGAAGCAATAGTTGAGACTGTTGAATCTTGTAATTTTCAAACTAATAATTTTTGTATAAATTCTAGAATTGTGAGTGATGAAGAGGTACTTATAAAGTGTCAAAGAGAAATTGAATTGCTGGAAAACTCAGAGTATGACAGTGTGATTGCAGAGGAAGGAGTTCACTACAGCAGACAAGAGCAAAAAGACATCATTGAAGAAGATGGTGTGGAAGAGAGACTTGCTAACAGTTTCGAGAGTCCTTTGGAGAATTCTTTAAAGAGGTTGAATCAACATACTAATGTGCTGATAGAGAAGGAAAAATCAGAGAAGCATACTGAAATATTGCCAAAGGAAGAAGAGGTAATGAGGCCTTATATTTTTAATTCTGATAATTATTTTATGATTACAGGATTTGATGAAAATGAGGCAGACATGTTTCAAGTTGAAGAGTCAATTTTAGAACCGAGGAAGACTGGAAGTTGCCAGGACAAATATGTTGATGAGGAAAAAGAAAAGCATGAAGATATCATGCTTGAAGAAATTAAATTGATTTTCAGAATCAGTCAAGCAAGTGAAGGAAAATTACTAAGGGTTGTCAAAGAAGAGGAAGGAAAATATGTTGGAATTGATGAACAACATAATGATGTATTTGAGAGGAATCAAGTACAAGGGGAATTGGAGGACAATTTATTTTTTGAAAGTAAATTTACAGATATTGAACAAAAGTTGTTTGGACAGTCACAAGAAGGTAAAGATGAAAGGGTGGTAGTAAGAATTCGAAAACTTCAAAGAGAAGATAATGAACAATAGTTTGAAGATAAGTGGATAGAGTACATCAACAAATGGCAGAGTATGTACTAGCCCAAGGATGTGCTGGAGATAGAGATTGAAGAATTATGGCAATTAATGATGAAGTAGTCCAGATGGAGGAGATTAATAGCAACAGGAAGAATGATCAATCAGAATTTGAAACTGATTGACAAGGAGAGGAAGATGAAATAGAAGACAACAAACATACAACAACAACAAAGGAATAGAGCATTTAGACAACTACAAACTAAATTTTGGGACCCTAGAGGTTTTCTATCAACATATGAGAACACATGATCTAGAGATCATGATTATTTTAACCTTTTGGGAGTCTAATGCAAGAGCATCCAACTCATAAATTTCAATGTATTTTATTTGACTTAGGGGTCTTGCGTTTCCAAGGAAGTTGGTTTCCTGAGTATTAAATAAATGTAATTTTAATGTTTTTAAGTAATTTTATGAGAGATATTAAGAATATGAATTAATTAAGTATTGTGAGGCATATTTGTAAATGTTCTCGAATGTTAGAGAACAAGAGAGATTTAGGCTAGTTAAGGTTCCATAGGGATTGAGAGATTTGAAAATCAATTGTAAATCTTAGATTTGGAATTGGTTTCATGGTTTGTGGAACTAGAGAGGATCCTTAGGGATTAGTTGAGTCAAAAGTGGACTTAGAGGATATCCAGGATTTAGTTCAAAAGTTTAAGGATCTGAACCAAAATGTGTTACAAAACCTTTTGTATAAATGTAAGCCTAAAAGGCATAGAGAGAGTTAGTTAGTTAGTTAGGTAGAAAGTTAATGAGTTAAGGAATTAGAGTTCAAATATTAGATAGGGTTTGACTGTAAGCCTACAGGCAGGAAAGGAAAAGGCCACTGATTAGAAAATCAGGCCACAAAGAGGGACTCTTTATGTAATTATTTGTGTATATATACACAGAGATTTTAATTCTAAATTGTGCAGTGTGGATTGAGTAATTGAATTATAAATCGTGTGTGGATGAAAATAAATTTGGGTAACACAGGTTTGCAGGTGTGTAGAACCAGAGAAGAAGTGCAGAGAAGAGTGTTACGAGGTTGCACACAAATAGTATTGGGGAAAACATTTAATGTTACAGTGAAGGTATAACTGCAAGGTTTCCTAAAACCTAAGGATTTACAAAGGAAGCGTAAAGGTGCAAAGGAGCCAAGTAACAAAGCTAAAGATCGGGATCAGAACAATTGAAGATCGTAAGGCGAGAATAAAAACACAGACAAAAAAGCAAGAAGACTATTACATAGTAAGAAACAAAAGGACGTAGAAGCAAAGTACATTCGTTGGATCAGTCAGATCAACGAACAAGAGTGAGGGAGATAGACAGCTAGGAATAATTCGCGCAAAATAAGGTCAAGAGTGAATGGATTAGATTAAAACCACGTGTTAGTAGAAGGATGGAGTGGTCTTCGCAAATGGTCAATGGTATCTCGTGCGCCCTGAAAGTTGTAAATGGTATTCTATGATTTAAAGCGATTAACCTAAGAGGTTGACACGTAGCATGAGAAAACCACTTTTCTTGTGCGCTCTCGATCTAATATCGATTGTGCATGTAATTGCACAATATGACACTATCACCATTGGATTGAAGTAGGAGAAATAAACGATGGAGATTGGCCAGGCTAGTTGGTGTGAGTTATTGCGTGATAACCATTAGATTGAGGAATGAGATCGACGACAAAGATTTAATGCGCTAAGGACAACATCAATATATGTGCAAAGGTTTGTGGAATGGAGGAAAGGTAAGGTTGTGGGTTATGAAATATTTCTATTATACAGAAATTATAATAGAAAAAAAAACGGGGTTAAGGTACTATGGTTTAAGTTGAGTTTTAACTAAAGTCTAAAATCCATGGTATGGTTAATATTTACGGGTAATAAGAATTAACCAAAGATTATGAAGGATTTATAAGGTTTCGCTCAAAGGTTTATAAAAGTCCAGACTTTGGATGGTTAAATCAAACATTTCCGCATAGAGTTTATTGAAGGAGCATTAAACCTTGACTTGTGAAGGTTTCACTAAGTATGGAATTATAAAATTCCCACAACATAGTGTAACATGCAATTTTATTTGCATAATGTGGGTAGATGCGGCTTTTGCTGCGTCACTTCAATATTAATATATTGTTTCCAGATTCATCGCATAGGGTTTTCCTTCTTTGATGCTTCAAATCATCTTAGAGGATTCATCTTTCATCTTTTATTCATTCGGATGATGAGACACATATGATGATTCAAAATGTCAAAAAAAAACCACTAGACAATAAATCTAGAAACAATTTATCGACATAATTCACATCATAAAAATATCCAATTTAAAACTTTAATATATAATTTTCTTTTTTTAAAATCATAGAAATTTCCTTCTAGTATTTATTCTTTATTTTTATTATATTTAAGTTACTTATTACCATTACAAATTTATTTTAAGAAAATATTATATATAAATAATATATAAATATAAATTATAATATTTACATTCCAATTTTAATAAAAAACATAAACATAAATTTAATTGATTCAAAATCCTTCATATTTAATGAAGAGTTCATCCTTTGAAAATGAATATATTTATGTGCTTGAAAATTTGAGAGCAATTAAAAGGGATTGTTGAAAAAAATACTGAAATTTTTAATTTGTGTGGGATATAATGACATGTATAAAGTCAAATCCATGGCATGAATAATATTTCACCGAGGTCATCTTATTGGGAACCTTTTCCAACGTTATCTCTTTCACATTTATAAACCACATCCATTTTTCAAAGATTTTGCTGTAATAAATGGTAGTTTTAAATTTATGAACCAATTTCTCATTGTGTTAATTAAATATATAATAATAAACTGCTAGTGTAGTATTATAATTATGGCAGTAAGAGTGCAGTTAACATTATTATGTCTTATATTTTTATATAATTAATAAGTTCCCTGCATTACTTTTAACTTTCAAATTAAATATAACAATTATAATTATAAATGGAAAATCTTAAAATTGAAAATTTAAACAAAAAGATCCATATTCATCACCCTCTTTAAATCCGTGCCACCCTCCTAGGAGTAATGCCACCCTTTCCGAGAGAGACCCTGCACTTGCCTCCCAAGTCTCGAAAAGATATGGAAGGATCCCAACAACTACATAACTAATTCAATATATATTAGAGTACCAAAGCCCCACACGTTGCCTGCGTTGGATAAAATAAATATTTAAATCATTTTTGTAATTGAGGATATGAGTTTGGGCAATAGATATAGCAAGTGATATGTGATATTTGAGACAGGATCAGTAAATTTTAATGGTTGATATTTAGGAATATAAAGTAAATAAAATTTGAAATAAAATTTTGAGATATATATATTAAAGTAAAATATTTATCGTGATGATGAATTATACTAGTTGGTTCGAAACGCGTCGATGAATGGTTTTTCATGTGATTTTTGCTAAAAAATTTCTCATAAACTTGATATGGATCACAGAAGCCTCAGCCCTACAATTAAATTACTTATATTTGAAAATATTATTTAAAAGTGTAAGAGATAATAAAATATTAATTAGAATAAAATGAATGAATAAATATAATGTTATTTTAAAAATGAAGACATGTTAAAGAAGATTTCTAATAATGGAGAAATTGTCTTTCAAAAATATATAAGATTTTACTAAAGTTATATAAATATGGGATACATATTGATATTTTGGTAGTTTAAGATTACACAATTTATGAGTGAGGAGGGAAATCAATAAAATATTTTGGGATAGAGTTTTTAAATAAAATATTTGAAGCTAACATGGTAATTTTTTTAAGTTGATATAAAATTTTCTATTAATAGCAAAAAGGATTACATTGAGTACATATAGCTAACATTGGACAAAAAGAATTGACTTGGGAGATCATGCTTCCAATTAGGTATGACATACTAAACACCCTTTCTACCTATAAACCTATGCGAAAAGATCATTTCTGATATCAAACACCATAGGTGTTCAAGGTTTTTTCTTTTTTCTCCTTTCTCCTACAGACATCTACCCATCCTACAGATTTATCAATTATAACTGAGGATAATTCCATATCCTCATTTTATAGAGAAAGTTCCATCGCTACCACCTCCTCAGAATGCAGGTCATCCTTATCACTATTTGAATGATCAAACTTGTTAGGTCGTTTCTACCTATTGGTTGGTGCTACAATTAATGTTGATGGATTTTCTTTCTTTGTAGTCAGAGGATTATTTTCCACTGTGCAAAGGCATATCAACCATGGGTTGCATAAGGTCTTGTGAGACTGAAGAATCAAGAAATGTATTTTCTTGCTGAGGTTTTCCTTCTTATTACTTCTCATGTCTTGATGTTTGAAGTTGCCTTCTGATCACGCCATTCACGATTGGGATTTCACAACTTCGGGGATCCTATAGAATTAACAATATAATTATTTTGTATTGTTAGAAGAGTTTTTTTTTAAATAAATTATATTGAAAATTTTGAAACAAATTGTATTGAGATGTTTCAAAATTCTGAACATAATTTATTTCCAAAAACTCTTATATAAATATATTTTATAATATATATTCATATTAAAAAAATAAATTTCATCATTCAATGTTCACACTCATTCAAAATGTTTCAAACCTTAAATTTGAATTACTAATGATGTTAAAGAATCCTACAGAGTTCTAATTCAATATTCATAAAAAATATTATATAATTGGAAAAAATTTAGATTAACTTTTTTTTCAATACGTTAACTTTCAAATATTAAATTATTAACTATTAATAAAAAATCAAAATTTTATTTTCAAACAACTTATAATCTTTCAATTTCATTTTAGAAAGGTTAAAATTAAAACTAAAATTCGATAAATTACAACATGTTACAACATGATTAACATATGTGATATATTAATAAGTGAAAATGTCAATATAAGATAATAAATGACATAATCATAAAAATTGAACTTATTTAGAAATCTTAAGTGACTTCACATATGAAAATATAGAGTTGAGCTAATTTTATAAATAATATTCTCTTCCATATCCTTTAATAAAATAACTAATTCATAAGAAGTACCAGTCCAAAAGAAGGTGCAATATCACTACTATGACCTCCATTCACAATAGAAGTTAAAAACCCTCTTAAAATTAATCTAGTCTCCGCGGTGGATGTGTTATTCCTAGTATGAAAAGGTCCAAAAGAAAGGTTATTCATTTATAAGTTAAAAAACCTCTTAAAATTAATCTAGTCCTACGGGTGGATGTGTTATCCCTAATATGAAAAGGTTTAAAAGAGAGGTTATTCATTAAGTATTAAGTGACATCCAAGTTCACATTTTTGTGATTTACATCTTATAATTTGAAAGAGTTTTGTTTAATTTTTTCAAGAGATAAGGTGATTTTGGGTGAATGTATACTAAGACATACAAATAAATTGAATGGTTGATAAACACTGATAAGCATCAACATACTTATCTTATAATACATCTCATATTGTCAAGATAAAAATTAACTAAATTATAACTTTATTTTAAATTACTATTATTATTATTAATTATTAAAAGAGTTAATATATGAGTAAAACATATATGATTAAAAAAAAAATATGTGCAAGATTCTTAATTATGGATATTTCACCCCACTTTATCATGGATTTTTTTTAATTATTATAGGCCAATTTCCATGACTTATCATACTACATTTCCAAAACCATAAATAAATATATAATATATATATATATATATAATATAATATATATATATATATATATATATATATATATAATATTATATATATTATAATATATATTATATATATTTTTCTAATTTAGTTGAAAATGAAAAAATGACACATAACTACATATGAAATAAATCTCAACCCTCTTTCCCTCACTACCAAAAATATTCCATGAATATTACATAAGGTTAAATCCCTACCACCACCTATTACTTATGATAACTACTGCAACCATATAAATTAAATCACTAGTAAACACATAGGCATCATGTATATCTCATATTGCCAATATTAAAAAAAATAAAAATAAATAACTAAATTACAACTTTAACATCATCATCATCATCACCATTATTATTATTATTAATTCCATCTACGTATAAGATTCTTAACAATGAAGATTTATTGCCATTCTTATATTGTAAATACGCTTTGTTTCAATACCAAGGCTTATTATAATTATTTATAATTAAATTAAAATTTTGGAAGCCCTACTTGAAAATATATATGCCTCTCTGTAAGAAGTTAATAATTTCCATGGTAAAGTGGGGTGAATCTCCATAATTAAGAATATCATGATAAAAGTATTTTAATGCCTATGATGGATTGATGCCTATCCACTATAATAGGGATCAATCCATAATAGGCATCAAAATACTTTTCCCATGGTATTCTTAATCATGGAGATCCACCCCACTTTACCATGAAAATTATATATATAACAAGATTCTTAACCATAAAGTTTATTATGGAGATTCTCAACTTGTCAATAGATTTTGTTATAATACAATATCTTACTAATATCACATGACCAAGAATCTATAGATCATATTCATATAACACATGTTCATATGACATTTTGTTTAATTAATACCTTGGATCTAGGACTACTACTAAGTCAAGTCTTTACTATCTATATAATAATTATTTATTATTAAATTAAAATTTATAAGTCTTATTCCAAAATAGACATGCTTATCAAAATAATTAAATTAAAGAAATCCCTACCATTTACTTAATAATTATATGATAATTAAATTAAAAGTTTGAAAGCTTTATTCTAAAATAAAAAAACCTTTTATAGTAATTAATTATTTTTTTTTATTATATATCGATCAATATAATAAATTTATTTAATTTTTATTGAAATTCTTTTTCTTAGATATAATAAATAAACCCATAAATAAATTAACATACCTTTTATAATAATTAATTAATTTTTTTTATTCTACCAATCAATATAATAAAATTTATTAATTTTTATTGAAATTCTTTTTCTTAGATATAATAAATAAACCCATAAAGAAATTAACATACCTTTTTATAATAATTAAAATAATTTTTTTTATTATACCGATCAATATAATAATTTATTAATTTTTATTGAAACTTATTTTCTTAAATATAATAAATAAACCCATAAATTCTCTAATTTCTTTATATATTGAAGACTTACAAACCCATGAAAGAACTTGAGAAGTAAAGGTTTACCATTTTAAAATATAGCATAATAATATGACCACTATGTTAACCTTATCAACAAATGTGTTTATATCACTAAGTTAATTGTTGAATTGAGGCTTATGTGATCCATAATAGTTGAAAGAATAACTTCGGCGTAAATCACATGTGGACAGACATTTGTCGACGCGTTTCGAACCAACCAATGTGGTTCATCGTCAAGAAAAGTTGAACCACTGGTTGGTTCGAAATGCGTCGACAAATGTCTGTCTACATGTGATTTACGCCGAAGTTATTCTTTCATCACTAAGTTAATCACGATCTCTTAATCACAATCACTATGAGAGATCCATCTGATTACACCATATCTCACAAAATGTTTGTACTAAAACCATTATCCATCTCATATCTTTCTGTGGGACCTCCTCCATCCAAAAATTTTGCTAGGAACACGTCATAATTATATTATGGATTAAGTATCTTATAATAAGACTAATAGGTAATAATATTAAAGCATAATAAATATGTGAAAGGCATCACTATGCGTTTTAGTCTCTTATAAATTATATAAATTTATAATATATATATATAATATATATATATATATAATATATTATATAATTTTAGAAAGAAAACTATCTAAAAATATATTTTTTATAAATAATAATATTTATTATCAATTTTTTATTATTATAATTTAAGTGTGTGTTTGTATATAAAAAATGAATAAAAATAAGATGTAAATAAATATACTTATATGAATTACTTCTCACTCATATATATGTTTTTCTTAACACTTATGTAAAGCTAAAAATTGTAAATATGTAAATGTATGGTAGTTACTACTCACCAAAATTTATGCAAATTTTTATCCCCAAGAAAACAATTAATTTATCTACTTTAAATATCAATTTATTAGTTCATTCCAAAGCAAGACTGTAAGATTTACTTATTGACACTATTAATTTAGCAATGACTAATGTAAATTATAATCTTTTATACAAATTTTCCCATATATATTTTCTAACTTGAGTGACAAAAACTAAGCTACCTTGCAACATTTGTTTCGTTACACTACTTATCATATATATTATATAAAATATCCCACTACATTGATGTAAGAGCTCTAATTTGTACATTAAATTTCGAATATTACTTTTTTTTTTTTTTTTTTCTTTCCTGCTCACATACGCACCACCAAAATCATCATATTCCTTGTAGCCACCCTACATTAATGCTATTGTGTAATTGGTGCACCAACCTTATCTCCCTTTCCACCATAATACATCATAGAAACCATACATAATATCATCGCCCAATTAGAACCACTAATTAAAGTATAGGTCATTTCATGATTTTGTATCACACATTAATTTCTAATTAACTTCCATAAAATTAAATATGAAAATGAATTTCAAATTCTATATAACCATTATAGGAAATTTGTTCAATTAATTAATTATAGATAATTAATTGAAAGAGAAACTAAATTCAACAAAGTGTGAAAAATGGAAAACAAGGATAATATTAATTAAAAAGTGCAAAGTCACATTGATGGAAAAAAATTGCTAAATCCTACCATAGTGGCATTAAGGAGCAAAATGATTTGAACAAATCACCAATTAGGTAAGAAAAAAAAGCATGGTAAAAGGGATAATTTAGTAAAACGAAAAAGAAACATATGAGTGATGATAAATGGATTAATTTAATTAATGAAAATTAATAATATAGAATTACTATTTTTTTTAAAGCATTAAGTAAATAAATAATTAAATGATAGATGGGATAATTTAGTAACAAAAAGAAATATATTAGTAACAGTAGAATTAATAACTTAATTGATGAAATCTAATATGAGTGATGATAAATGGATTAATTTAATTAATTAAAATGAATAATATAGAGTTAATAAAAAAGACTTTAAAAAAGCATTAAGTAAATCAAAAATTAATTAATAATAGACAGGATAATTTAGTAACAAAAATAAATATACTAGTAATAGTAGAATTAATAACTTAATTGATGGAATCTAATAATAAAAAGACAACAAAAAGGGAGAAAGAGCCTCAAAAACAAAAATGAAATTATGTTCACTAAATTACTTTTTAAGTTAAAATTAATTTTCTCCCTTTACTTGTTCCAAAGTAAAAAAGAACTAAACACAAAACTCTTAGGAGTTACTATTAACTTAAGAAATCAAGTCCTCATTTGGGAAAAGGGAAAAAATACAACCTAAAATTACTTGGAAGAAGAGGCTTATGATTAATTTTTATGATGGTCTAAGAATATAATGATTACTTGTTTAAGTGGAAGACGTTCATAGATGAATAATATAAAATGTGTTATAATGAAGAAAAAGATGAATCAATTGTTAAAAAGATACATAATTAGGTTGAAGATTTACATCTATGCTGAATTAAAAATAAGGGATTTCAAAATATTCTTGAAACTTCTTTAGTAATGAAAATAGTTGAAAAGAAGAAGAAGATATAATAGAATACATTTAGAGTAATAGAGAATTCAAATAAGCATTTCACCAACAAGTAAGTAAATACTTTTAAAAAAAATCTAATAAAAATATACCACCCCACTAGAAAGAGGATGACAAACAATGATGTCAATATATAGACAAGAAATTGTATAAATATGAACCTAAGAAATAATGAGGTTTAGACATGCCCATCAATTATTTGGAAGAAGAAGAAAACAATAACAAATATAGTGAGGCAAGTACATAATTAAAAGTAGAATTTCTTATGATATCCCTAGTTGCCATAATGTCAAGCATTGCATAACTACAAACATTGAAATTAAGGGGTCATGTAAAAAAGTTTGATGTTGCCATATTTATACATTTCAATAGGAGCCATAAATTTATAGATGTCAATGTTATAAAAAGGATAAATTTGTTCGTATAATGAGTTATAGATATAAGGAAGATGGAAAAAGTTTTCATAACATAAGAAAATATTACAAAATAAAGTTACAAATAAAAAATTATAATTTAGAAGGTGGATTCTACATAGTACATCTAGGTGGAATAAAGGTCATCTTGGAAATTCAATGACTTCAACATTTGGTATCTACGTGATAAACTATTTAAAAAAACTTGATAAATTCAAGTAGCAAGGGAAAAATATGAGTTGCATAGGTTCTAATTACCTACTCAAATTAGAGCCTTCACATGGAGATTTTTTTTGTTTCTTTGTCTATCAAGTTGTCTGTGATCCTGCAGGCTTGACCTGTGGCTTGAGGATCCATGACCCAAGGGCATTTAAGTCGTCAAAGTTACTCGGGGATCACACCCGACCTATGTCACACCAACTCTTAATTGACTGGATTTTTTAGCACGTCTCATCCCCTTAGCACAGGGCACAACCACCCCCCATGAGGTTTGATCCTGGATCACCTTGCTGATGAGGCTCATCCTCAACTGGTTGCGCTAGTGAGACTTGACTTCATATGGAAAATTTAATTCATAAAAAATAACATGAATATTTTGAAATTGAATTTGATAATTTACTTTATGAATCATCATGATTGCATTGGAAAATCCCATATGGCCATATTAAATAATATGCATTTATTATATGAAAATATACGAGATTGAATCATTGAAATAATTGCAGTTTGATAAGTTATGTTATTTTGAAAAGAATTTGAGTTATTATTATTACAACAATAATATAATATTTGACCTATGAGACTACTATTATGATAAATGTTTATACATTATTACATAGTGGTAATAATACACCACATTTATTATAAGTACTTCCTTTAGAATATAGTGTCATCAAGGCATGAATAGAAAACATTGCTTATGATAGAATGATTAATCTTCTTATAAATTTACATATTTGATAAATACATGAGATGATATGAATTTTGAAGTTTTGAATAATATTGTTACATTGAAAAAAGATAAACCCAACCTAAATATATATCTCTTGGAACTCTTTGATGATAAATGAGTTGATTCAATCATCTTTGCTGTTGATTTCAAAATATATTAATTTTCTTATACCTCAATTTTCAAGAACAACAATGACATTAATGTGTGCTAAACTTTGTGTAAATTGGGTGCCACTATGACACCTTGACAATGTTATTTTTCTTAATCTTTGGTTTACTATTTTCATGATTTACTTATGTTGTCATATCAATAGTTGATATTTTGCAATCACTAATGTGTTGATAGTTTCATCAATGGTGATTAATGGCATGTCAATCGTGACTAGATATGTAGATGTTTAATTTGTATTGAGTTGTTTCTTGTACTCTTTTTTTTTGTGATTCTTCTCTTATAAGATTTCAATAGTAATGACACTTCGATTTTTAGTTTCGATCAATTCCATTAATATCCTTTTATCTATAGTTTCAACCTTATAATTTTTTTCCTTCACTTAGATTGGTTTAATGTTTCTTTGTTTGCAATCTCAACTTCTAAATTCTTCATTGCTTCAGTAGTATCCATAGTGTCCCTTTGTTCACTTTCAAAATTGATATATCTTTATGCTTTAATTCTTTTACTTCCATAAGAAAGGTTTGATTGTGATTATTCAAATGATTGAATTCCTTGTCTTTATCGGATAATATCTCCTTGAAATGTTATCCAAAGGGGTTTGATCTAGTGGTGACAAGCGAGGAGTTTTTCACCATTGGGAAAGACTCAATTCTTGTAAAGGCAACTTACTTCAGAAGCCATGGGAACATCTTGAGTTAGTGGTTGAACATGTGGTTTCACACATATATTATATTAATGATATCATGACCCAAGCACATATAAGTGGATTGAATCCCACCCTATGTCCTTTTTTTAGCACACCCATGAGATGTATAATAATTGGCGATATGATGTTCTTTTAATAAACTTCTTGTGTGAAGGTCGTCAATTTAAAACTGTGTGGGTAAAAGAAAAAAATCCATTGATGTTAAGGGTTGGTGTGAACCAGACCAAATGCAACCCCTAGGTGATTCTAATTACTTAGAAGCTCCTGGATCACAATTTCTTAGCCAAAGTTTAGTCCCGTAAGTCAGAGATAAACTAGCAATAAAAAGATTATCTTCTTGAAATTTTTCCTAGGATCTTTCTCTTGTGATCCTTGACCACATTGAATTACAACATCTTATTGAAACACTACTCAATCCTTTCTTTTAAATCACAAGCATTTCTCTTATTTTCATAAGTTTTTTTTTTTGTTTTTGTTTTTGTTTTGTTTTGTTTTGTTTTGTTTTTTTTTGTTTTTTTTTTTTTTTTTTTTTTTTTTTTTTTTTTTTTTTTTTTTTTGTTTTGTTTTGTTTTTTTTTTAATTCTTCTACCTTATTGACTCACTCTTCTAATTTACATTATAGGTTATGCACTTCATATTGAAAGTCTTCTTTAGCATCTTCGAGATCTTTAATTTGTGTGAACACGCCTTAAATCTAATTGTTAAAGCAAGAGATTTCTTAATTTTGTTAGCAACAATCTTATCCATTTATTTATGATGATTTTATGATTTTGATATTGACTTTTGGCTCTTGATGCATTATTTAAATTATTTAACAAAAATGTTACTAAACATGTTTTACTAGATTATTATTTTTTTCTTATAAAATAATATTAAATGCCCTTTCCTCTATTCTATATTTAGGATTAAAATTGCCCATTTTTATTAAAGTTAAACCTAACATTATATCACTCTCAATTAGAAATATAATAGTAATATTAAATTGCAGTATGTCAACATAATCAGCTTGCATATATTTAATTTTTTTGAACAAAAATATTTACTATATTTAAATATACTTGATTTCAAAATTCCTAATTAATTGTCCACCAAAATTTTCAGACAAATGAATTAGCATTATTAAAGTTAAACCCAAAATTATATCACTCTCAACTAGAAATATAATAGTAATATTAAATTGCAATATGTCAACATAATCAGCTTGCATATCTTTAATTTTTTTAACAAAAATATTTACTATATTTAAATATACTTGATTTCAAAATTCCTAATTAATTGTCCACCAAATTTTTTAGCATTATTAAAGTTAAACCTAAAATTATTTCACCCTTAATTAGAATTATAATAATAATATTAAATTACAATATGTCAACAAAATCAACTTGCATATCATACTTGATTTCAAAATTCCTAATTAACTTTCCACCAAAATTTTGAAACAAATGAATTAGCATCATTCTTCTCAACAATCTTTTAATAAAGGTAAACCATTTTAAAATGCCCCAATAAATATTTATTAATTATCGTTATTACAATCTACTCTCAAGCCATTAATCATCCAATTTAATTTAATTAATAGGTTCCTTTTCACTTTGATTATTACTACATTATCACTTTCCAAGATGCTTTGACTTTGTAAACATTATCCTTTTGAAATATTATTCTTGATTTAGAGATTTAATCTTCAATTTTAAAAGTGTAATTCTGCAAATATTGTATAGGTTTAAACTTAATGAACAGTTTGAGTTTTTAGTTCAACTTGATGAACAATTTGACTTTTTCTTGGGAACAGGGAGCTCTCCACACCACAGCAATTTTGTTTTAAATTCTATTAAATAAGGAGTGATATTTTGATTTTAATAATGAGTATTAATATTTGGCGATGAGGATGCCTGGCACGCGAAAATGTGCAGCAGATTCTTTCTGACCATCCACCTTTTCTTTGGTAGAACAGGCGGCTGTTAGATTGAACGGACCTCACCTCCTCTTTCGTCCCTTTCTATTTTTTGACTTTCACTTTCTTCACATGCCACTGACAAATGAGAAGTGGAGAAGGGTTTCCAAACAGATTTTGCATTACTTTTGGAAGCTTCTAATTACCAATTTTTCCATGTACGTCATTCCGATGAATGCCCCGCCGGCTTTGACTCTCCACTCCTTCAAGTTGCACAGCTTCACCTTAAATGGAGAGGCAACTGTAATTTTTTCACAGGCCATCCTGACTTCTTCTGGTGCCTTTATTGCGAAGGCTGCCGCTAAATGTATGAACCTCTAGTTGATTCACACATTATCAATGGCGGTTTCTGAGGTTATGGAAATCGTTATCAAAGTCTGTGCTGGTTACATGAGATAATCGCTGGCAGTAGGCTGGTGAACTGTTGGTCACGTCGCGTAGTAGCAATGAGGTCGAACTGTGGGCATCCTGCATGTGTGCTGTATCCCAACACATTGGTTTAGTTTAAATTAGGTTTAGGTTATTTCTTTAGCATGGTTTTGTCGGCGGTTGTGAGAAGTGACATTGGTTTAGTTTAAATTAGGTTTATGTTTATTTTTTAAGGTGCTGCCTTTGTAGATTACTCAATATCTCACTTTCAAATTTGCCAAAATTTATGCCCACTAAATTAACTTACCAATAATAGGAACAATGCGTTAAGTTAATTTAATCTAATATCAATCATCAACCAAAATTTATATCTACTAAGTTAATATACTAATAATAAGACCAACCAATTAAGTCAATTTCCCTTATTACCATCATCAAAATAGGAAAAGTATAGGAAGATTTTCTATATAT
>APFE030196787.1:140404-169873 GCA_000404065.3 Pinus taeda
TGTTTTCATTGCATGTACCACAATTTAAAGTTGTTGTTTTTTATTATCTAGTATATCACTCATTACAAGGGAGATGTTGTAGTGATTGTAAAATGACATGTTAAATCAAATAATAATAACAAAACATAATGTTAACTCAATTAAAAAAGAAATAAAAATACTAATACATATAAAACATATTTATGTTATCTTGTGTTTTTGTGGAACCTCATATATTGGTGAAACTCTCCGTCTATAAATAAGAGGATTCCGACATTAAGCATGGGAGGACCAACTTTTAAATTTTGGGTGAACATGCTGAGAAGACAAAGCATCATATATGCATTGCCAAAGGTAAGGTTATAGCCAAGATTTCTCATTTTCATCACCGTAAGTTTAGGGAAGCCATTGAAATTGAAAGGAGGTAGAGTAATTTAAACGGAGATGATGAATGGAAAATTAGCAATTGTTGGATCTTTCTCTTTTCTTAGTTTTTTTTCCTTCCTAGTCTAGTTGTTGAGTTCATTTTCTTGATTTCCCTTTTTATTTCCTTGATTTTGGTTTCTTCTGATTTCCTCCCCATTGAGTTTATTGGTCCCTCTTTATTTGTCTTTGTCAATTTATTTCCCCCTTTTTATATTTTTACATATATATTTTTATTATTTATTTTTTATATTCTACCTTTGACTTTGGTAGTTTTTAATCTCTTCTTTATTAATAAAAATAATATTTCCCGTTATTTTAATAATGCTTCTTAAGGAATATATATATATATATATATATATATATATATATTATATATATAATATATATATAATATAATATAATATATATATATATTCATAAGCAAAATTATTTTTCTTCTAATTTTTAGTCCAGCTAAAAGTTATTTTGTAATATATATGATTATGACTAGACTAAGAATTATATATATATAATATGATTAATTTTTCTTAGTTTAGTTTAAAGTTTTTTTTCAAATTTAGTTGAAAAAGAAAATTAATATTAATCTTTATTTATATATGTTTGACTTAAATTAAATTATGGGAGAAAAAAATTAATTATTCACGTATTTTTTGACGCAATAAAAAAAAATCGTTTCCTTAAAGTCGTTTCTTTATAGCTGTTGGAATGATATGTCTATCTATTTAACTTGCAGCCATGATGTGATTCTTCATCTTGTCCTAACGATGAACCACACTAGTTGGTCGGGAACACGTCGACAAATATTTCTTGATGTGATTACTATCGATTTTTTTCTCTTATAATCTAGATATGGATCACAAAAGCCTAAAATCGATTATAATAAATGTTAGTAAAGGTGTGGGTTTGTCTCTTCTCTCTCTTGAAGGTGTAACACCCTCCTCCCACATTTGCCCAAGCTAACTGGTCCAATGGGGTAAATATGTGATGAAGAAATAAGGAATTGTTGGGGGGTGGGGGTTGAATTAGTAATTATGATATTCTTTTTCTTTTTCTATTATGCTTGCAGTCCCTTCTTATATTCTTTTACTTATGAGAGAATTCATTCACAAAAGCAGTGAACAAAAATTTCAAACATACATGTTCATACAACAATCACATGAGCAACTCACACATTTGACATAGAGTTTTTCACGTGGAAACCCAAAGGAAAAAAACCACCAAATTTGTTATTTGTTTATGATGTAAATCAAGCACCCACTTAATTACATCTGTATGTTTGTGAGCACCCACTTAATTACATAAGTATGTTTGTGAGCACCCATGCACAAAAGGCACCGACCCCCTTTGGTAAGCAAGCACCAACTTGGGAAGAGGCACCAACCTCTTTAGAGTGCAAGCACCAACCTTCTCTTGCCACTGTTATAATATTTCATACAATTTTCAAACTGAAAACAGAGGCATATAAATTATAAGTAAAATACCAAACTGGCTGGTTGCAGATTCAACTTCTGCACTCTATCTTTTGTGCTCTCACACAATTGTTCTTTACTTGATGCTCACAACAAAAACTCCTTAACACTATACCTCTTATCTCAAGGGCTCTCTACTATCTTCTCTCCAGCACTACCCCTTCTATTCTCCACAGAGTACATCCGCTTCACTTGCTGCTCTATCACTTAGTGTTCTACTCGGTGCTTAGACCCCTCTATCTCTACACCCACCTCGCTCTTCTCAACACTTCAAAAATATACTAAATTATGACTTTTCGCTCAATTACAAATGATGGTTTTGTTACTCAAAGGCACTATGCGTAAGGAAATCTTTGTTTTCGATACTCTAACTGTCCAAATGTACTTTGACATGGCTTCCTTTGTTGTTGTTATGTCTCCTGGTAGTTTTTGGTCACAATATTAAATCAACAATGGACCATGGAACTTTTTACTAAACAGCTGCATAAATCTCCACGTTGAGAAATTAATTCTCAGACCACCTGCACACTCCTTTCAGAGACCCATTCTTAATTATTTCTCAACAGATCTTGATAGAGATAAGGGATGAATACTTTGACTTCACATATTTCTCCCAGTCATGCACACGAAGCAATTGATTGCTTTCTTCATTCCACACAATCTTCTCTACAAAATGACGTCCTCAATTCCTTGTTACTGAGTCTTCTGTATGTTTAGCCCATTTCAACAATCAACTCCCTTGATCCTGCATTCAACTCTACAACTTCCAACCCATACATCCTTCAACTCATTGTACTGCTTCATTGGAACATGCCATATCGTAACTTACACCAACGAAATGTTACGATACTACAATTTTCTGATATCCTTGGTCCCCTTAGCCTTTATCTCCTTTAGCAAGCATTTTCTCATAGGACTAGACTTGTGGCTGATGGCTTGGTAATATATCAAAGCCCCCAATATCTTAGCTTACATAGTTGAAATATTACGATATTTTGCTGTCCGATATCCTTTGCTCCTTTTGTAATTAGCGCCCTAGGTGTTCTCCTTCTCATGGGATTGAGAGTTGTGACCATGGCTTAACTCTATTTCAGAGCCCCTCAATATAGTAACTTTCTAAATTGAAATGTTACAATATTTCTATGTCTGATATCCGATCCTCTGATATTCTTACATCACCAGCCAGATCCCTTTCTCGGGCCCACTTACATGTTGCCACATGTTCATCTAGAGGAGATAGAAAGAGCTTGATCATCCTTGAATATGCATCAATTCCTTTGTTAACTCGCTTGGGAATCCTCGACACTTTTTAGCACTATCAACCTTGCTGGATATCATAACTTCTAAAAGTTCCTCTCATAAGAAGTTATGATATCTCGATATTTGATTTGCCACCTGCTCCATTATCCTGATATCCAATATTCCACCTAATCTGATATCCTGATATCTGATATGACACCTGAGCCGATATCCCAATGTTTCAATGCTCTGATGTGTTGATCTTCAGGGTTCCAATATCAGGGCCCTATGGACTCCTATCTTTGATATTTCATCCTTCTTTAGGCTTTAAGTCCTTGGACTTCAACAGACCATATCTTTTGATCCAAAAGTTAATTTTTAGACTTTTAGATACTGTTGGAAAGCTCTTCCAGAGAAAGTTTCAATGGAGAAGGTCTGATGTAAGGTTAGAGTCCATTTTCTACCTCTGAGATGGCTGAAAAATCTCTACCACATTTTTCTCCTTGACTCTTCTTCTTGTGCTTGGAATTCTGAGCTCCCAAACACCATAATCATCGTTTTATGGCTTCTCCAGTAAGCCTACTACTATGATGATTATCTACATGAAGCCTGCAACTACCACGAGATTACATCTGGTCCATCACATTAGTCATCATTTTATGGATTTTCTAATAAGCCCGCTACTGCGATGATTCTCTACATAAAGCCTGCAGCTATCATAGGAGAGATCCTCAGCCATTACCACATGCATCTATTGCGACAACCATTCATGCCAATCTATAACACAACCACCACCAATTTTCCAACAATCTCACCATTTGGTATTGATGGAAACACCATAAACTCCTCCTCAGGATATGAATGATCTTCTCCAATTCCCCAGTAATCTTCTCCCCCTTTGACATTAATGGCAAGGAATACTTCTTGAGGGCTCCCCATGAACCATTGCAACCTACTCTTCCATGGCTCCCACATGCTGAGTAGCTTCCACCTCCTACCAAAATGTAGTCATTTGGAGAGATGAGATACAACTCCTATCTGCTGCTTGAGATATTCAAATGGTTCTCTTACTAGTGGCTTCGTAAATATATCTGCCAATTTCTCTTTAGTGGCAACATATTCAAGTCTAACAATATTAGATGCAACTTGTTCCCTCAAGAAATGGAACTTGATAGGAATATTCTTAGTATTTGAATGCATGATTGTATTTTTGGAGATGCTAATGGCACTTGTGCTGCACACATTACTGGAATGGGATTAGTCAACTCTACTTGAATATCTTTCAAAGTTTACTTCATCCACAAAATATATGTACAATAGGTAGCATCAACAATATACATTGCTTCAGAAGTCAACAAAGAGATGGAGGCTTGTTTTTTGCTTACTTACAACACCAAGAATTTTCCTAAGAAGAAATTTGCACCAGAAGTACTCTTCCTATCATCAAGGCTTCCACCCAATCTTCATCTGTGTATGCCTTCAACTTGAATTCTTTGCTGTTAACATACCAAAATCCATACTCTATTATTCCTTGAAGATATTTAAAAATCTTCTTGACAACAACAACATGACTATCACGCAAGAAATCTTGAAATATGGCCACAAGCCCCACTACTTGCATGATGTCTGACCTTGAAGCTAACAGATACAATAAGCTTCCTATCATTGATCTATATTCAGTTTGATTTACCAATGGTGTTCCATCTTCTTGTACAACTTGCAGCCTATAGTCATAGGTGTGCTTAATGGTTTGCAATATTCCAACCCAAATTTCTTCAGAGTTTCCTTGAGATATTTGGATTGGGATATAAACACTCCTTATGGAGAGTGAGAAATTTGCAAACCCAGGAAGAAGGAAAACTCTCCGATCATGGACAATTCAGATTCTATTTGCATACATTTTACAAATTGATGCCCTAATTGTTCCATATCGCTGCCAAATATTATATCATCCACATACACAACCACTATTAGTAGATAGTCACCTTCAGTTTTTATATATAAGTGACTATCAATTGTATCTTCCTTGAATCCTTGTTGCTGAAGGTATTTATCTAGCCTTTCGTACCATGCTCTGAGACCCTATTTTAGTCCATACAGGGCTTTCTTCAATTTTCATATGACCCATTCATCTGAGGTGAGTATAAATCCTTTTGGTTGCTTAATGTAAACTTATTCTTCTAAATATCCATTGAGAAATGTAGACTTCACATCCATCTTATATACCTTGATATTATTATGGGCAGTAAGAGAAATAAATATCCTGATAGCTTCTAGTCGTGGTATTGGTACAAAGGTTTCTTCGCAATCTACCACTTCTAATTCGGCATACCCTTTGTAGACCAATCGAGCTTTGTTCCTGATTACTTGATCCTATTCATTTAGATTATTTTTTAAAACCGATTTGGTTCCAATAACATTTTTCTCTCTAGGCCTTGGAACAAGCTCCCAAGTGTCATTCTTTTCAATATGATCAAGTTCTTCATATATAGCTTTCACCCAGAACTTGTCTTCACTTCCTTGACATAGGTTCTTGGGTTTTATCTATGATAAAAAATCCAAATTCACATAACTTATACTACCAACAAGCTTCCTCCTAGTTTGGACACCATGCCTTTGATCTCCAAGTATTTGAGTCTTAGTATGTTCCTTTTGTACATACATAGAGGGTGTCTTTGGTCTTGAAGTTACACGTTCTTCCTCACCTGTACTATCTGAATCTATTTCCTCCAAATCCGTGGACCTCATATCTGAACTTTCTTCACCATCTAATTTCATATTTATTTTAGAGGACTCAGGTTGTGAACCTATTTCATCTACTATTATGTCAATGCAGTTCTCAATTTTCTTTGTCTGCCTATTGTAACACTTATATCATTTGCTTCTAGCAGAGTACCTGAGCAATATCCCTTCGTCAATGCATGAATCAAACTTTCCAGGATTCTATTAACGGTGTTGGACCCACCAACATGTCAAGGGATCTCCTCGGTAAGTAGTGCCAATTAGACCTTAGACCGTTTGGTGTAGGAGTCCCAACAGTGGGTCGTATGGTAATGCCTTGACTGCGATTTCACACAGAGGAAAGTAAGATAACTCTATTGGTAGCAAGGGTGTGATAGTCACATTAAGAAAAGAAAGGTGCATGAACAGTTCTAACACACGGAGAGTTGGGTGAGTGTGCCCCTTGGAAACTTGTGGTAGCACGTGACTTGGAAGGGAACACACAAGCGAAGATGCACCAAACACTGGAAAGAAAGTTAGCTAACAATCCAAGTTGATGGTTAAACCAATCAACACATTTCAGTAAGATTACTACATACTTATACTAAATAGTCCATACATGCATGCATAA
This sequence comes from Pinus taeda, assembly GCA_000404065.3. NCBI lineage: Eukaryota > Viridiplantae > Streptophyta > Pinopsida > Pinales > Pinaceae > Pinus > Pinus taeda. Next base: position 146,870 of record APFE030196787.1, read on the forward strand.
ACAAACAGATACATATACCATTTAGGGTAAACAAGATAGCTAGAATACAATATGACATATCCATGAAACATGCTGGCTCTATTATGTTAAGCAGTGTAAGTTCCAGTCATACAATACATCCATGTCAAACCAATAGTTCCGATAGTGGAACATTACAGCCACAACTGCCTGCTCCTCCAAAGAGATGTACTAGCTCTGCATAGTGGAGAAGAAATGGCTCGTTACAATATTGTCCAAGCTCTCTCTAAGATAGTCCTATCGGAAGCTTGGCTGACAAAAGCCTATACAATGAGTTATGAGGTGCTATTTATAGCAAAGGGTGGGGTGACCCTTGAAATTCCCCTTTGAGACTGTTCATTTACCCTCATGACTCTTCAACTACTCTATGACTGTTACATTCAACTATTGACACTTGAAATTCCACTTGACAAGACGTTACATTACAATGCACATCTGCCCAGGTGAGAAAAAATGGCTTGAGAAAGCGATGCAAGACATCACTGAAACTTAGATCGTTGTGATGAGACCAACTCTTTGACATGCTTGTGATGGTCGAAGGTGATGACCTGATGCCAAGATTTGTTTTCTGTGATGGTGTCTGTGATCACAATGCTAACATCTTGCTGAAGCAAACTCTTGCCTTCATTGCATCCATGTGCACTGATATGACTCCTCTCTCCAACTCGTATGATAGCATGCCCATGGTCGTCGTGGTGTGAATAGACTGACAACATGTTGATTCATAGTGTCTACATTGCTCTCCAAGCATGTGCTGGTGGCCATGCTCATCAACTTGTTGAGGTACATGTTCAACTCCAGTCGGACTTACTTCTTGTCTTTGCCTTGGTGAGTATGCTGAATGGGTGGGATCGCATGCGTGCACACAATGACATGCATTATGCTGCATTCCCTTGCATGTGATCAACAACACTACTCACCTTGTCTGCTCCGTGCTAGCTGCTGGGTTGTATCTATAACTTGTACGAGCGCAATTTCATCTATGAGTGCATGTTGCGTGCCCTACTGTACCTATTCTTGCTGCAACTCATTCTCTCGTCTATGTAGCTCTTGTTCTTCCTTGAGTTGCTGCTTCAGCACATGCAACTCCTTCTTTGTTTGTTCTCTACCTTTGCGCGATCTTCATGTTGCATCGTCACCTCATAGCCCGAGTCTCCAAAGTTTCTTTCATCACAAGTGGATCTGCTTGAGCTTGCAACTTTGTTCTACATCTGTGTTGTCAACAACCTTCCTCTTGCATTCGTTGCATCCAGGATGCTACTTTCATCTGCTATTGATGGTGCTGCTTGCTGTGATGCTCTTGCCATCATATCTTTATGTCCTTGTCTACGAACAACTTGATGTCTTCCTGGGTAGGCAAGTTCATAGACACTTGATCGACTGCATCCCCAACTTTGCTCTAAACAGTGTCTTCTACTCTGCTTTCCTAGAAGCCATTGTACCTGTACTATTGAGAGACAAATGAACACCTGCGATACCTAGAGACATGGCAACACTCATGGCAAGAAATATTTTAGTTGAAAACCAAAACAATCTTGATAACTGACTTACAACATACGTGTGTGACTAATCATGAAGGTTGCACAATTTTTGCCGAGAGGTCAAGAGATTGACTGCCAAAACTATGCAAGGCACAGTCTGGGCTATCAAGAGGTTGAATGACAGCTAGAACTATGCAATACATAGTCCAACTTGGCCTACTGAGGACCGAAATTGAGCAATGCACAATTTCAATCAACAGTGACATGCAACCAGCAAACTGCATTGCGTAGTTTTTGGGGCCAACAAGATACTGCCTCCAAGAATTGTGCAATGAAAGCCTAGAGGTTAGTGCCTAGCTAGATTGGAAGGTAGAGCCTTCTCTTCTGAAAATGAACAGTGCTAGCTGGGCAAGGCAGGGTCCGGGCTAAGGTAGCCCAGTCCGACCGATGGGCGACTGAAAATATGAGAAGTGTGAATGCATGAGGAGATGAGTGCAAACAAGAGTGAATGATCATTCATGCAAACAATAAGTCTAGGATTCAAGAAATGGGAAACCATGCAAGTGTGTGAAGCGAGTCGCCGCAACGATGACCATCCATGTAAAAACAATTCCATGCATGCGATAGCAGTGAGATGCAAATGAAAACTGAAATGGTGCTAGTACAAGCTAGTATGCATGTAAAAGACAACAAGTGCTCACTGAAAATGAGTAGAAAACACTCACACAAAGCGAAACACAAAAAACGACAGAAATGCAACGCAAGTCATGAACAATGAGCTTACCCCAAGAAAACTGAGCTAAATGTGCCGATGACTCCTAGATGCAATGTGGGATGCCATAGCTCCAAGGTTGATGTGAGGAATGAGCTCTGCAGCCTCCAGTTGATGAGTTTTGATAAGATCAAGGTTTTGACGTGCATGGCACAAATCTAGGAAACGTGACACTTAGCAGGAGGTTTATGAGATGATACTTTCATGTAACCTCCAGTTGCTAAAAATAGATCCCTAAATCAAGGGATCCCTTTAAATGTTTCCTTGGGAAGAGTAGCCCATGCATGAAAATCCATTTCTCAAGGTCCCAAAGGGAACTAGTCAACTCAACTACACTTGCAAGAGCCTGCTCAACTGCTGGGAGAAAATACGCATTTCTGGGAGGGAGCTGTGCTGACTGCCCAGGAGATTTGTACAATTTCTGGGTGGAGTAGTTGACTGCTGCCTAGGATTGCACAAATCCTGGGTTGAGAAGCCCTACTGGGAAGAATTGCGCAATTTTCTTAGTGAAGCTTGACTAGCAGGTAATTCTAGAGCTCAGCAGGCTGCCAGAAAAAATTGCACATTTTTTGGAGGGAAGGTTGGTTTCCCTCTAGAATTGCACAATTTCTTGAGGGAGTTTCTCTATCTTCAGCTAGACCAAGTTCAGAAGAACAACCTATGAGCGGAATGCAATAAGCTCCGATGGACAGGCTATCATTTTGCAAGAAAATTGCTGAAGCTTGTGTACTTGACGAAGTAATACATGTTGTTGTGAAAACTTTTAAGGAGGCTCCAAAATGAAGCTAAGGAAAAATTTTGGAGGGTGACTGTAGCCACTACAACACTTGGTGACACACTGGTAGAACTCTAGTTCTCTGAATGGACCTTGTTCGTGAAAAACAAGTCTAACACCTCCGAAGGTATTTTTTAGTTCTTAGTTTGTACTGGTTTCACACTAGCTTGATTGTAAGATGTAGCATCTGCCAAGCTCTTGGTTGAATGACACACATTCTAAGCCAAGGCAACATAGTTGTTTCTATTGGGGTTGAGGGGTATATTGGTGCACAAGAAGTATAGTTGTCAGAGTCCTAGTTTCATATTTGGTGTTGCTCTGCTACCAACAGGCATGGACAGTACCCTCGCGGAGTCACATAGGAACACAAGCATGGCTTCGCTGTCAGGGAGCCTGGTCAGTACCCTGACCGAGTTACTTGTATCACCTCTCTATGTAGGAAGCCTTTCTCTTATTTTTCCTTATTCATCTTTTATTTTTTTTCATTTTTTTTTTTCCATTTTCAAAACTATGCATAACACTTATTCATTTGAGAGACAGAAGAGGGATCCCAACTTATTGAGAGAATAAGAGGTTGTTCCTACAAAGAAGTAGTTTATTGTACCTCTAACGTGCCTATTAAGGTTTGCCCCCTCACCTTACTCAACTTGATTGAGCTGACAAGGGTTTACCCAAAAACAACCAACTAGAGTAGGTGACACTAGTTAGCATGCAAGCATTGTGTTTTCCCCAAGGTTCACTTCGAACAGTACATATTTTCCATTGACATATCATGGACTAAAAGTAACAAGTTATTCATACAGAGGCAGGATGACAGATAACCAAGTAGTAACAACTATACAAGGCCTCTTGTACTTTACCCATCTTATTTCAAGAGTCATACATGGTTTCATGCGAAACTAACCTACGAACAAAACAAGAAAACAAACAACAAAGCAAAGCAGAAACAGAAGCAAAAGAGAAAGCAAAGTGAGTAAAAAACAAGAAAGAAGACAAACAAACAAAGAAAACAAGTAAGCAAACAAGCATGCAAGAAAACCAACTGAAAGTAAACACTACTCCTACTCCTAAGCTAATGGTGCATGTGCTTGATGACATGAAGTGATATTTCCATTGCATCCACCAATGCATTGGTTGACCCATGCTGTTGAAGGCTTGGTTAGCGAGAAACCCGGTTGTGTGGACCAGCAAGCAAGAAAGATATAACAATTAAGACAACCACACTTCATGTTTAAAAGTGCCCACAGGACATAAGTGAGTGCAAGTACATGACAAGCAGTCCGCGGACTTATCATGGTGTTGTATGACACTGTGTGCAGCTGTGAAGCATATGCACATTCTTGATGTGACATGCAAGGAAATGAAAGAAACAAAGACAAATTGTTTCGTGCATGTGTGCTTGCAATGTAAGATATCTCCAATGCATGAGCGATGGGATCGTGCAATTTGAGTGGAGGAAGCACGATTTGTGTGTGAGATTGATCTTCAATGCATACAGATGAGTGATGAGGAGCCTTGGGTGATTGAAAAATTTCCTGATCGGAAGTGAAACCAACCCCAAGAGAGCGAGGGCTTGAGATAACCATCAACTCAACCTGAAGTGCCTTGACAATCTTTGGTGTTTCGACTTCATCGTCAGATAGATCCTCATACACTGGTGGCTTCGAAAAATAGACCATAATAGAATCATGATCGTGATCGAATATGAAAGTAAATGGATCACGAAAGCCATGATAAGAAAAATTAGTGTTTTCATCGGCATCCTCATGATTTGATGAATCAAACAGAGGGGTCGATTAGAAGCGAACAAATTCATCCTCTGTGTTTCCGGAAAAGGAAGATGAAAAATCAAGTGGATTTTCAACGAGTAACTTATCCTCTCCATTTTTAGATGATGGATTGACATCTAGTGTGTCTTGCGAGTGATCAACAATGGGTGCATGAACTGAAATGAGGGTTTAACATCTTGTTATACTTACAAGAACCTCCCACTCCAAAGCTTAACAAATATATAATCTATCTTATGTTGATAATTGCAGAATTAAGTACTTGAAACAGGGGTATGTCTTTGCTTGTTTTTAATTGTTTTAGTGCTTTAAGGGTTTCTATTGATATAAAGCACATATAACAGTAATATAATGTAGAAAATAAGAAACACACACATAAAAACAAATTTAATCAAGGATTTCACCCTAATATCATGGGCTACGTCTCCTTGATCTCTTGTCAACTTGACTTGGCTCTTTCGGATTATGGTAAAGCTTCTTTTACAAGTTCCACACTTAACTCCAAAGGTTACTAAATTGAACCAATGGGCTTATAAATCCATCTATATCCCTGGCTGTCCTCACTCTGCAAATAGATCTAAGCTTCCTTGGACTTGATTCCTTCAATCAATGCTCTGAGCTGTCTCGAGCTTCTTGATGGCACTAACTCCCTCAAAATTCTTCAACTGTCTCTGGAACTTATTATGTCTCTAGCGCATATCAAACACCTACAACAAACTCATCATTTGATCATTTTTTGTCTGAAACTTCCCTGTAGCAACATGGCCATTAGAAGTCTCCAAATGCTTCTACAAATCCCTGCAATGGATTTAGAAGGTCCTTTACAGTCAGAATTGACTATTGGATCACTAAGAATGAGTACTAGTAGCTCCTATAACTCGCTCCAACCTCTTGTGGCTTCTGAGCTCCAAATCAATCTTCTTGGATGAAATTTTCCATGAAAATGATGTCTTCAACTTCTCTAGACTATCCCATCAGATTTAAAAGGCTCTAATTAGCCTAGTGAGCCTCTTTTTCCACTCTCGCTGCTTCTTGGCTTCTCTTTTGTTTCCTCTATTTTTCGCTGTTTTTCTATGTTCTCTATTTTAAAACTGCTCTTTGAGTGTTTTTATGCGATATCTCCACCAATATTGGCAACTACACCTGACTCCAACTAAATTGAGCATATTCGCTAAACTTTAGCCACTCTGCTAGGCTGACCGTCGGAGGTCGCCATTACATTAACTTCCTGGCGCACATATGTGTGGTATAATCCCAACGGTTAGGGATAATCCTCCATAGATCTTGCAATCAGGTTAACTCTCAACCATTGATCTATCTTGTCCATCCCATGGCTATCACATCGTTCGCTGGTCAACTAGCCCGAATGATCTCCATCGTTGATGTGACCCAGCTCGATCCAATGGACATCGTGCAATCTCGCGCAGATTTCTGCATGACTGATATCAAATCGAGGGTGCGCAAGAAAAGTAGTTTTTTCCCTTCTACGTGTCAACTGCTGAGTGGAATCACATGCTTTTGGTAGAATACTGCTTCTAGCCTTTTTCCTGTGCAATAAACCATTTACTATCTTTCCAAGACCACCGACGTGTTTAATTCATATTTAACGAAAAAGGTGCTTAATAAAGGTTTTAACGTTTTAAGTGAATATTAACCTTTTAACGCTAATTCACATAGAGGAAGCTTAATAAAGGTTTTATCACTTAAAGCCAATATTAACCTTTTAACCTTTTATCTGGTGGTCATGTGAACTGCAACCACATGTACATTTTTTGCAACCTTATTCTTAAATGCGGTTAAGGTCCTTGATCAATATCTGATAAGTGCATCCATAGATGAAGATACACATGGGAAATCATGGATAGTAGGTTCACAAAATATGTCATGGAAGAACAAAGGAGGCTCGAACAGAAGGGAGTCATCTTTCGTTGAGTGTTGATGCTCAAGCTTCCAGTCATACTCTTCAAGAATGAAAACGCATGTTGGTTGTGCAACACCAACTCCGTTGATGGCTTGATCCTCGTTCATAACAAGTGTAGAGTATGAAGATAGAGGTTATGGAAAAAAATGTATATGACAATTCGATGGACTCACAACCAAATCTGGGTGAAAATTAAGTGAAGTGATGTTGGGAGGATGTGATAGCTGAAAAAATGTGTGAGCATGATCTCCCGCATCACTCTACAGTGGCGGAGCTGTTTGATGAGGGGATGATGGACAATCCCTTGTGACAATGACCGCATCTGTCTGTGATTGCGCAACTCCATCACTAAAGAACACTAAGCGAGGCTTGATTTCAAACTTCTTCTTGGGACGAGAAGATTTCTTAACACAATACTCAAATCGGTCCCAAAGAAAGAAAAATTTCATTTGGCTCTTCAAAGCTTGAAACTGCAAATCACAGAAGCGCTGCCAAAAATCCATATGTGATTCATGTAGAGCCTTCTGTTGTTGTAACAATTTTTGGTCAAGATGTTCTAGATCAAAATGATATAAAGTGTCTTCAATGAGATCACATAAGTGCTTAAGTGAGTGCGCACTATTAACCAGCAGGTTGCACAACCATCGATGTGGAGATTCACGAAGTGTGTATACAAGCAGTAAACTAACCTATTTGTCAAAACATCAATCTTCCTCATGAAGCATGGAAAGAAATTCATGCAAAAACTCAGGCCAGGCCACATCACCTTTATCATCAAACATGTAAGTGGACAAGTGATCAAAAAATTCCTTTGTGATGGTAACAGATTCGGAATTTGAAAAACATCGCGGAGGGAGAAGAGTGCAAGACTCCATGATAGAAATGCAAAGGTTCAAAACAGGATGAGAGGACACAACTTGTCATCTGGCCCTCCTTCTAGCGCCAGAAATGTTGATGGTGCTGGACCTGCCAACATGTCAAGTGATCTCCCCATTAAGAAGTCCCAATTAGACGTCAGACCATTTGGTGTAGAAGTTTGAGCAATGGGTCGTACGGTTGTTGGGCCGAGGAAAAGGTATGTTTTCTCCTCGTAATATCTTAATTAAGCATTTGTATTCATGTGTTTATCTTTGTTTTAGGAATAAATATAGAAGAAATAATAGCAGAAGATGGGTAAAATTGATTATTAACAAATTGGATAAATCTGGCATGAAAAACTAACTTTCACTATCTTTTTATGCAAGGATGCAGATTGGATGACTGTTGTTCAAATGATAGAACAACAATAGCCAGGAAAGGAAAAGGACAACGTCTTGAGTAGGATGGACATTGGAAGACCAGGAGGACCAATGCTATTCTATGATGAAATTAGATCGAGGGTTGAGAAATCCTCAGGATCCCCTAATCCTAAGGATTCACTTCTATCCATTTATTTTTCCAAAAGTTATATAAAGCCATGAGGCGAATTGAACAGCTAGTTAGGAGTTTTTAGATTGTAACTATTATTTTTGAACATAAATATTTTCATACTGTGATGTTGTAACCCTGCTATTAATTTTAATGAAGAAGACTGCGTTTTATCCATAATCGTATTCTGAATATCTCTCAGCAGGGACTTCTGGAGACTTGGGCCTAGTCAATAGGAGATCTATTGCTTCAATTGTGTTATAATCATTTATGTTTATTTTTATAATTGTTCATTGCTGTTAGTCTGTAAAGTTAGCACTATTCTGATTGATGTGAGGATTGATGATTCTAGTTTGTGTTGTTGTTCAAACGAGACTCTAGATTTAGCTATGTGTTACATTTGTGTGATAATATTTATCGAATTGATTATGTTGATTTAAACATTTGATTGTTGTTCATTATTACAGATCTCAATGTTATAGTTGATTTCTTTCCATGAGAAGTTTACCTAGTTACTTGCTGATTCAATTGATGTAGTTTTCCTTCATATCAAATGAATTAGTGTCAATACCAATTAGATTGCTAAGAGTGATTCTTTCTACTTGCAATTCGCTTTAGTTTCTTGTAGAATAGATTAGGTATATTTGAGAATGTTCTAAAGGTTTCTTTCAGAATTATTTGGATTGAACTTAGAAAAATAGACATTAGTGACTACAATGATTCCAATCATTTCATTATGGATTGACCTATGAACTCACTGCATATACAATGCTAACTCTCTTGAAATAAACAGAATTACCCTGGGTTGATGATTAATGTAGGTATTAAGTTTGCTTTTAATAAGACATCTTAGTGCACCAACATTTTGGCACCGTTTGCGAGGGAGAGTGTTTTAAAGTGAATTATTTTTATTTTGCTATAAAAGAATTGAGTTTTAAAAATGAGAGGTAAGAACCTGCGTAACCAACAATTAAAGTGCTTTCTCTTCAGCCTACTTTCCAGAAATTTCATAGAGGTTAAATAGGAATAGGTTTTTTTATGAATGAATAGGAATAAAAAGATAGAAAAGGATTAGAATCCCCAACCTAAATCCACAAAACCCAAGGGATCGGTGAACCTTGGGGGATCAAATTTTATAGATGAAATCGTAAGAAAAGTAGAGTCTCAGGCATCAGTAGGATTCCAAATTGTATCTAGAAAAAGCTCTACTGTAATCCCTCAAGCAGCAGGCTCACCACCTGCAACCTACGCTGAGATTCATAGCCAAATTGGAGGATCTAAACAGAGTTTTTAGGTTACAACAAATTTACATTCTGATCATCTACAAAAGGGAAAATTGTGAAACTTAAGAGAAGGAGAGGGAGAAATTAGTGGAATTGCTAAAGGAGGACCACAATTGTCTGAATGAGGATCTCCTGTAATCCAAAATCTAGGCAGTGCTGAAAAACAAACTCGAACTAGGAATCCTCTGCTTACCCAATAGCATCCTCTAAAATACTTGAAGGATATTGGCACATTTTCGACCAAATGGAAAATGAAGTACCTCAAGGTCAGACCTCAATATTGGAATACCCCATAGTCGACCAAGTGGCCAATGCCCCGATGAAAGCTATTCCCTTGCAAAGCATCCCAACCTTTCATGGGATGATCATAGAGGATCCATATGCCTTCTTATTTGAGTTTGCTATCCTCTGCAGAGGGTATGACTATACCACTGACCCTAAAAAATTAAAGTTGTTCCCTTCTACTCTAAAAGGAGCAACTTTGAGGTGGTTCATGGGTTTAGGCGGACATACTATCAACTCTTGGGATGACATGAAAACTTCTTTCCTCACAAGGCACTAAGAATTCTGCAGGACTAGGGAATTAAAGGATGAAATATTTAGGATGGATGCAAAGGATAATTAAAATCTAGAAGAATATGTCGAATGGTTTCACTATAATCTGCAGAGATCCCCTCACACCATATTCCAAAAGAAGTCTTGAGAGCAATCTTAATTAAGGTAATGAAAGAAGAATGGATAGAAACTATCAATTTGATGGGGAAGGAAGATATTTCTCAAGAGGATCATGACGAAATCCTTCGCTTGTGTATCAGGTGTTCACGAGGTAGCAAACACATCGGGTTAGGAAGCTGAGATCCTATGGCCAGAGGAAGAAAACCGCATAGTGGAGGTGTAACAAGAATGGAAATCGATAACCTAATGGAAGACTTCAAGACAAACATCCCAAGCACCCTTACAACACATTTGGATGTCCCGCAGGCTAAACAGAAACAAGCCTTATCATAATAGAACTTGGCTATTTTTTGCCACGCTGCCAGAAGAAGCACAACCAGCGTGTAGAAATTCTCACTGTAGATTGACCTGATAATGCAATAGACTAAAGAAAAATACTTAATCTACTTCTACAATCAAACTTGCGAAAGCTTAATTGATTTGAGCAAGATCAAACATAACACATATAACAGAGAAGAAGAATCAATACACATGAAACACAGAAGAATACTCTAGGGAAAGCCTCAACTGAAAACCCCGCTATCTGTATTATCATACAAGTGGAAATATCTTAGGATTACATAAAGCTTTAGCTCTCCCAGCTATCCAGCTCTCAGTACAATCTCACTATTGCTCATAGACATAATAGACAACTCATATGGATTCTCCTTTGTCCTCCAAGCCTCCTATTTCCTTGCATAGCTTTTTCCTGGGTGCTCCAGATGTAACCTTGTGTGACACTGATCTCACACACTACTCCAACACACCGTAAAACTGCACAAATCTCAAGGAATGAATTCCTTCTGCATGCAAGAGATTTTCTTATAGGAAAATTCTTGCAATTGATAGTACACTATCCCTACCTTTAATCTCAACTAGGTCTTTGTGTGAAATCACATGCATGAGTTATTTATGAGAGAATATTCAGTTATCTGGAGTACACTATTTTCATGCATGCATGCATTAACTAACTGAACTCATAATTAGTTCCTCAAATTGTTTGGAACTAATTTAACTGGACTTAACTCAGTTAACTAAGGTAACTAATTACAAATCAAATACAACTCATCCTTATCTCCTTAATTTAGGGATAAATCCCTCAATCAAAGGGATACATGTTGCATGACTTGACAAATACTTCTAGCTTGAATTTCTCCAACTAATTAACTCAAGATGAATTAATTAATTATTTTTCAATCAGTTGGTGAGACTAAATTTGAATTTTAATTCTCAATTTTAACTCATGGACAAATTAAAATTGGAATATTCTTGTTGCCATATTTCAACACTCCCTCTCAACAAGAAAGGGATTATCTGCCACCCTGATCCTGTCTCTATGGAACTCGAATTTACACTTTGACAATGCCTTAGTCAAAATGTCATCATCTTGCTCCTTGGTCGAAATATACTACAACAACATGATCCTACTTGCCACATAGTCTCTGAGATGATGACACCGAATGTTGATGTGCTTGGAAATATCATGAAATACAAGATTCTCAGAGAGTTTGATACAACTCTAATTATCATAATAGCTCACAGTTGGATCCATCCTTTGATCAAATAAACCAACTAGAATTTTCTGCATCCAAATGGCCTCACATGCTACCTAACTTGCAGCCATGTATTAAGTCTCTGTTGAGCTGAGTGCAACTGACCTCTATTTCTTGCTATACCAAGAAACTACAATTGACCCAAGGTTGAAAATTCCTCCTGATGTGCTCTTCCGATCTGATGGACTCCTTGCCTAATCTACATCTGTGAAGCCCTGTAGCTTCACTCCCTCTATCCGCCTGTACCATAATCCATACTAAGATGTGCCTATGACGTATCTCAAAACATGCTTAGCAGCCTTCCAAAACACCTTGGTAGGATGAACCATAGCTTGACTCAGCTGGTTTGCTGCATAGCACAAATCTATTCATGTGTTCACTAAGTACATCATTGAACCCACGAGCTACCGATACACAATAGCTTCTACTACTTCTCTTGAAGTAGCATCCTCCTTCCTCCAGTTACCTGCTAGAGGAGTCTACATGGGCTTGCACTTCTCCATGTGGAATCTCCTGAGTATCCCATTGGCATACTTGCCCTGAGACACAAACAACTCCCCATATTTCTACAACACATCCATGCCAAGGAAGTAGTGCATGAGACCCATGCCTTTCATCTCGAATTCTCTTGAAATTTCCTCCTTGCAAGACATGATCAACTGATCATCACCTATCAATATGAGATCATCAATATAAATAACAATGATCAACTGCTTACCTTCTACCATGATGTGGTACAGGGTCGCATCTGCTTCACGCTTTGTGAAGCCCAACTTGGTGAAGTAGTTGTCGATCCTAGTGTACCAAGCACGATGTGCTTGCTTCAGCCCATAAAAATCTTTCTTGAGTCGGCACACATGTGACTCACAATCGAAGGTCTCAAAACCTTCCGGCTGCTTTATGTACACCTCTTCCTCAATCTTGCCATTAAGGAATGCAATTTTCACATCCATCTAATGGATCTTCCAACCCATCTATGCTGATAGTGCCAACATCGATTTGATAGATGAGTACCTTGTGACAGGAGCAAAAGTCTCATCATACTCGATCCCCTTGACCTGTGAGAAACCATGGGAAACAAATCTTGCCTTGTGCTTCTCCACACTACCATCAATAGCTTGTTTTACCTTGTAAAGCTAATAGGAACTCACAACTAACTTGTTCTCCGGTCTTGGAACCACATTCCAAAAACTATTCCGAACTATAGAGTCATACTCTTCCACCATAGCATCAACCCAAATCGGCTGCTGCACTGCTTCCTCAAAGGAATATGGCTCGGTCTCAACACATTCCCCAATAAGGGCCATGTATCCAGTGTACCTATCAAGTGACCTCCTCTTTCTGCGCTAAGAAGATGGTTCTCCTACATTCTCTCTCGCATCTGATAATAATCTGTTAGCTTCTCTTGTGCGCTTTTGTCCCTTCTCTAGAAGACCCTTCTTGAGTGGATGTCTCCACTCCTGGAACCTCTGCATGCAGCTACTCTGCATTAGTCTTAGGCTCCTCCTCCTTAGGAACCAAAAGTTCGTCCATATCCTGTAGTTGGAGCTCCCTCTCAAGGAAAACTCACATGGCCTTCTACTCATCAAAATTGAGATCTCTGTGAACCACTATCCTTTGATTGGTAGGCAAGTACACCCGATAGTTGTGAGGTGTATCAGTGTACCCCACAAGTATCCTAATCCAGCTGTTGGCTCAAGTTTCTTCCAGGCATCGTTGGTCACATGAAAATATACAGATGAGCCAAAGATCCTGAAGTGACCCACATCTAGTCTCTTCTCGAAGAAAGCTTCCTCTAGTGTCTTCATCCCAAGAATGTGATGCGGGATTCTAGTCTGAAAATATACCACTATGTTGCATGCCTCAACCCACAAATGAAGTGGTAGGCCTTGGTCATGCAACATCGCCCAAGCTACCCCCACAATCATTCTGTTCTTCCTCTCAGACACCCCATTCTGCTGTCGTCTATGAGGTGCCATCAACTCATGTTTAATTCCTTCTGCTGCACAAAAGTCCTTAAACTCTTGAGAGACATACTCTCCACCATTGTCGCTTCTCAAGGCCTTGATCTTCTTCCCCGATTCTTTCTCAACCAAAGCTTTGAACTCACAAAACTTTGAGAAGGTTTAATCCTTCTTCTGCATGAAATAGATCTAGTGTTTATGAGAAAAATCATCAATGAAAATCACATAATACCTTTGTTTCACGATGGATGCTGTTGAGAATGGTCCACACACATTAGTATGAACTCACTCCATGATTGCTTCAGCTCAACTGTCTCAATCATGAAAGGAAGACTTGGGGTACTTTCCCAAGGTACAACCTTTGCATGTGTCCACTTGCTCAAGTTTACCTTTGGCAAGTCTGGTAGAGATCTGCTGCATTATCTTCAAGGCCACATGATGCAAGTGGCCCAACCACCTATGCCATAACTCACCAATGTCTTGGCTTTGCACCAATTCTACTTTCGAACTCAATGCAGCATAGTCATCTACCTCTAGCTTATAGAGATTCTTCACTCGAATCCCAATCCTCTTGGTTTGACTCGTGGCTATGTGTCTCAAGAACGCCTTTCCTTTACTGAAGACAACATCGTAGCCTTTGTCCTCTAACGTCGCGACTGATGCCAAGTTCTTCTTCAGTCTAGGCACATACTTTACATCAGTTAGGGTGAGAGGAGCTCCATGCTCCCTCTGAAAAGAAACTGTGCCTTCTCTTAAAACATAGTACTTTCCATCATTGCCCATCTCTATGCACATCTTGAGGTCTTTCTCCTCCAAGGTACTGAATAAACTTTTATCACTGATCATGTGGAATGAGGCTCCACTGTCCAGATACCAAACAAAACTCACCATTGATGAAATCATACACGTAATGAGGGTAAAATCCAATTCAAACTGAGAGGCTAATGCCTCACCTTCTAATCCTTTCAAGGATCCCTTCTTTTTCTTCAATGGGCAATTAGTTGCATAATGGCCCACCTCATGACAATTAAAGCATCTCACTTTAGATTTGTCAATCTTCTTCCCTCCATGAGAAGGACTTGATTTGGAATGGGAAGCCTTCCGTTTTCCTTTCCTTGCATTACTTGCTAAGGCTAGATTTTCTTCATCATCATGATTAGATGAAGAACCATCTCTAGTGCTCCTCCTGATATCCTCCTGCATCAGATCCAACCACAGTTGTTCCCAATCCGACAATTTCTCTCTTCCATTCACTGAGTCTAATAGCTATTCAAGCTCTTTGGAAGACCAAGGAGAGCAAGGCTCACCATATCATCATTCGGTGTCATCATTCCCAGACTACGAAGCTCATCTTTGTAGGTGGTGAGCTTGTTCAGATATGTAGAAATAATGTTTCCCTTCTCACATTTGATTTTCAGAAGCTTATCCTTGAGTGCCAGTTTGCTCTGGTCACGACTGTTCTGATATAGGTCCTTCAATGTCTTCCACATTGAAAATGGAGTCTGCTTCCCATGGAGACTTGAGACAATATGTCTTGAACTCCCTCCAGAAGAATCCTCCTCGCTTTTTCCACACACTTCTTCCATTCAGCCAGTTCTTGTGCATTAGATGCATCTGTCTTAGGGATTTCTTGATCAATGAAATCCTTAAACCATTGTCTTCTAATACTGATTCCATGTGATCCTTCCATGCTATGTAATTCAAGCTGCCATCCAGTGCATACTCGAGTCTCAAGCCATTCAACGCCATTGGTGAACTTTGAGGTGTGATAAGAATTTGACTTTGTACCTACAATCAGGAACTTCAAACTTAGAATTTTTCCCTTCTCAATATGTTGTTCATAGCTCTAATCACCTTTTCTCTGATACCATGTAGAAATTCTCATTGTAGATTAACCTAATAATGCAATAGACTAAAGCAAAATACTTAATCTACTTCTACAATCAAACTTGTGGAAGCTTAATCGATTTGAGCAAGATCAAATAGAACACATATAAGAGAGAAGAAGAATCAATTCACATGAAACACAGAAGAATACTCTGGGGAAAGCCTCAGCTAAAAACCTCGCTATCTGTATTATCATACAAGTGGAAATATCTCAAGATTACACAAAGCTTTAGCTCTCTCAAGTATCTAGATCTTAGTACAATCCCTCATTGTTGCTCATAGATAGAATAGACAACTCATATGCCTTCTCCTCTGTCCTCCAAGCCTCCTATTTCCTTGTGCAATTTTCTCGGGGTGCTCCAGTTGTAACCTTGTGTGACACTGATCTCACACACTGCTCCAACACACTGTAAAATTGTGCAAATCTCAAGGAATGAATTCCTTCTGCATGCAAGAGATTTTCTTATAGGAAAATTCTTGCAACTGATTGTACACTATCCCTACCTTTAATCTCAACTAGGTCTTTGTCTGAACTCACATGCATGAGTTACTTATGAGAGAATATTCAATTATCTGGAGTACACTAGTTTCATGCATGCATGCATTAACTGAGTGAACTCACAATTAGTTCCTCAAACTATTTGGAACTAATTTAAGTGGACTTAACTCAGTTAACTAAGCTAACTAATTACAACTCAAATACAACTCGTCCTTATCTCCTTAATTTAGGGATGACTTCCTCAATCAAAGGGATAATTGTTCCATGACTTCACAAAGACTTCTAGCTTGAATTTCTCCAACTAATTAACTCAAGATGAGTTAATTAATTATTTTTCAAGCAACTGGTGAGACTAAATTCGAATTTTAATTCTCAATTTTAATTCAAGGACAAATTAAAATTGGAATATTCTTGTTGCCATATTTCAACACAGCAGGAGTGTCCATTAGACATGGTCCAAACATGCGCTATCTACACCAAGGAACATGCCATTGAGAAGTTTCCATCACTTCTAGGCTTGAAAGCAGCTTTCAAAGAAGCAGAAGAAGAGACAAAACCAATATACTTGATGAACAAGCTTCGACAGTGGCAGGAAAAACCCACTGGTATGTCACAAGACACAACCTAGTTCTTTCCTTCTTCATCATTTAATCAGCAGTAGAATTATGGGGCAGCATGGCAAGGCCAATCATCTTACTCGAATTGGAAATCCCAACCATTTCCTATGACAACTTGGCCGACTCAGTCCTTTCTAGGTAATGGCTGGTCGAATTGTCCTTTTACTCCTGTTTGGCAAGGTAATCCATATCCATCCCAGTGGCCTGCCTCTACTTCACAAAATCTAAATTAGAAGCGACCTTTAGGGAATACCAATACGCCTATGGGGATGGGTTCCCAACCTCAACCTACATTATCAGCCCCATATCCATTGTAGCAAAATCCTCAACCCCTTTTGTGTCCCTAGTTGCCAACCTGGCCGAATTCAAAGCCCAATAACAGACTGGTTCAGCTTGTCGAAATCTCAGACTATGAGATTGAATAGAAAGAATGTAATGAACTTAGACTGAGGTCAGGACGCATTATCACTCCTCAGGAAGATAGAGACCAACCATCAATTAAGTTAAAAACCCCAACTGTACATATACCATCAACTATGACCGACACATAAATAAAACAAGGAGAAGATAAAGTTGAGCATAAAGACCTTGAAAAACTCATATTTACTTATCCCCCATTCCCTGCAAGATTAAAAATACCTAAACCCGTTGTTTATCCAAACTTTGATCTTGTAGTGGAACTGAAAATATTTGCATTAAAATTTCTCTCCTCCAGGCCAACAATACATTCCTATCTATGCTAAAACAATGAAAGAGCTATGTTCAGAAAATCCTGTGAGGAAAGCAAAAGCTCCACCCACCATTCATGTTGTAGGGAACTTGTTTGATTTGGTTTTGGGAGGGGAAACTCCGATAAATTATGAAGATCCTGGGAATCCCATAGTTACAATTCAAATATATGGCTGCTCCTTTCTAAACACACTAGTTGATTTGGGTACAACCATTAACATCTTAATAATAGAAACTTGTAAGACACTTGGTATTACCGCTATGGAACCAACCACCACCCTGCTATAACTTGCCGATCGTTCAGTGGTGAGACTAGAAAGAACTTTGCAGGATATTACTTTGTTAATTCATGGGAGTATCCAGTAGATTTTATCATTATAAACCCAAAGAGTTGATTAGATGGGCACCCTCTAATTTTGGGCCGACCTTGGATGGCAACAACTGATGCTTATATAGGTTGCTGAGAAGGAAACATGACCATTTCTAATGGGGACGCTGTAAAAAATATTTTTTTATATCCTCCTGCCAAACCAAGTCTACCCATTGTGAAAATACATAAACAACCACCCGCATACCTGGAAGAAAGCATTTGTTCACCTCTTACAGTAGTAGAGGCAATTGAATTCAAGAATCAGACTAAAGATGATGTAATCAATAACTTTATTAATCATCCCACTAATATGAATAATGTCAAATGTCAAATGTTGAAAGCAATTCTTGACAATGAAGCCTTAGAGGACCCTTTGAAAGATATTGATGATCAACATATCTAGAGAACTGATGTTCATAACAGCAAGCCTGTTGAAATTGAACCACGCAAGGTTTTAAACATTAATGATAGCTTGGACAATGACCAACAACAAAAGCTAATTCAGGTCCTACAAAAATATAAAGGGGCTTTTGCTTGGGACTATCTAGACATGAAGGGCATATATCCACAGTTATGTATGCATCATATCTACACCGAAAAGGATGCTCCTCCTATCCGACAACCTCAATGGAGATTGAATATGCACCTCAAAGATATTGTAAAAGAAGTGCTACAGAAGCTGCTGGATGTGAATTACATTTATCCAATTTCGGATAGTAATTGGGTCTCTTTGTTGGTAGTTGTTCCCAAGAAAAATGGGAAGTGGCGTATCTATGTGGATTACTGGGAATTGAACAAGCTGATACAAAAGTATCACTTCCCTCTTCCTTTATTGATCAATTCCTTGATACTCTGGTAGGGAAACCATTCTTTTATTTTCTAGACGGCTTCAACGACTACAATCAGATTCAAGTCGCCCCTGATGACCAAGACAAAACAACATTTACTTACCCATGGGGAACATTCACTTATAGAGTATTACCATTTGGCTTATGTAATGCCCCATCTACATTTTGAAGCGCCATACTGAGCATTTTTGTTGATTTGATAAATGAAGGTCTTGAAGTTTACATGGATGAATTTACCTTGTACGGGGACTACTTTGATCAAGCGCTACAAACATTAGAGAAGGTTTTGGAATGATGCATCGCCACCAGGCTATGTTTAAGAAATGTTAAGTGTCAAATGATGATCACAGAAGGCATAATCCTAGGACACTACATCTCTACAGCTAGGATACAGGTAGATCCAGAAAAGATACATGTATTTCTCCTACTACCTACACCCTGTACTCAAATGGAGGTACATAGCTTCCTTGTATATGCCCGTTATTATTGTAGGTTTATCAATAATTTTTCACAAATTGTTGTGCCTTTATATGCTTTAACATGAAATTTTGACTTTAACTGGTTTGATAAATGTGACACAACTTTTACAGATTTGAAGAAATTAGTTTGGATGACACCAGTATTGTGTGGATCCAACTGGTAACTGTCTTTCCACATTTCTACGGACGTGTCATATGTAGCAATAGGTGTTGTCCTCAGCCAAGAGGAGGACAAAAAACCTTATGCTATATATTATATCAACAAAAATATTATTGCCGCTGAACTTAATTATACAGTAACAGAAAATGAATTCTTAGCTTTCATTTATGCCATAAACAAATTTAAACATTATATAACTGGCTATCAAGTTTTTTTGTATTCTAATCATTCCGCCATAAGATATTTAGCTAATAGACATATTACAAATGGTTGATTGACTTGCTGGTTGTTACTTTTGTAGAAGTTTGATATCACTATCAAAGATCGTCCGAGGAAAGAAAACCAGTCGCTGATTTTCTGTCTCGTGTTCCAAAGATAAATTAACCATTGGCAACAGGTGACTAGTTTCTAGACGAACATTTGTTTGCTGTAGTGGTCAAAACACCAATGTATGTGTATGTAGCAAACTATCTAGTAGTAGGAAAGATGCCTAGATACTCGACGACAAGGGAAAGAAAAGAAATTTTCTAGCACAGTGCCCGATTTTCTTGGATTGGCAGATACCTTTTTCATACAGGGTCTAATATGTGTATACGCAGATGCATTCGTGAGGATGAAATTTACGACATCCTGAAGGCTTGCCATGACGAGCCCTGCAGAGGACACTTCATAGTTCGTAGAAGGAGACATAAGGTACTACAAATGGGCTATTATTGGCTGGCTATTTTTAAAGACGCTAAGAAATATGTTCAGGCTTGTGATAGCTGCCGAAGGATGGGCTAACCTGGCCAATCTGATGAAATGCCCCTATAGCCCCAATTGGTAATAGAACCTTTCAAATCATGGGCATTGAATTTTGTTGGCCCATTTCATCCCAAACCAAAAGGCCTACATACTGGTTTCCACAAACTATGTAACAAAGTGGGTAGAAACAATAGATTTGCCAAGGGCTACAGAAGAAGCTGTAATTAATTTCCTTTTTGGGTTATTTGTGCGATATGGTTTACCTCGGGAAGTGATAATAGATGGAGGAGGGAAATTTTTAGGACACAAAATTACAACCACTCCAAGGAACCACCACATCACACATAGAGTCACTTCCCCATGTCACCCATAGGCGAACGGGCAAGTTGAAAGCACCAATAAGGTCATAGAAGAAACTATGACCAAGACAGTTTCGACACATCGGTGGGACTGGGCTGCTTAACTGCCAGAGGCATTGTGGTCCTATCGCACAACTTGGCGAAATACTATTGGATATTCTCTGTACCAACTTTTATTTCACAAAGAATCTATCTTTCCTATTGAATTTGAAATACTCTCAGAACAACCCAAGAAGTGGGATTGGATCTGACCGAGGCCCAAACCAAATGAATCCAACAAATAAATGAATTGGATGAGGCTTTACTACTTGATCTGCAACACACCACAATTATTTAGCAACAAAGGGAAAAGTGGCATGACAGTCTTATTAAAAAGAAGACGTTACAGAAAGGAGACTAGGCGCTCCTCTATGATTCCAGATTCCAAGACTTGCCCGGCAAGTTACAGACAAGGTGGCTTGGCCCTTATGAAATTCAAGAGGTACATAACGATGGCATGCTTACTCTAACTACCATTGATGAGTTCGGACATTCTTTCAAGCTGAATGGACATCAGCTGTGTCTTTATCACAAACCACTCACCAAATAGTCTTTTTGTCAATAGGTACGTGATGATCCCACTATGAAAATTTTAGCTACAGGGAGCGATGACTTGGTAACTTTGTTTTCATAAAAATGTATCTTTCTTCAACGCTAAATAATTTATATATTCTCTTACAATTGGTTGAAATTTAGTTAGACATCACCATGTAGACATGAGGAGTTCTCTTGTTTTTTTTTGTATGTGTTTAATAATTTTTGTTCAATCAATTGAGCGATTGTCATTCAATCTATTGAACATCACTGATTTCTTTTGTTGTGTTTTTTTGTTCAATCGATTGAATGATTGTTGTTCAATCAATTGAACAAAAATGATTTATTTTTTGTGTATTTCTGTTCAATCAATTGAACAACATTGATTGCCATTTTCTGTGTGTTTTTTGTTTTTGTTTAATTGATTGAATGATTGTTTTTCAATCAATTGAAAAACACCGAATTTTTCTGTATATTCTTCTATTCAATTGACTGAACGATTGATGTTCAATCAATTGAACAACACCGATTTCTTTTGCATGTTTTGCTATTCAATCGATTGAATTATTATTGTTCAATCAATTGAACATCACCGATTTCTCTTTCATGGTTTTCTATCCAATTGAATGAATGATTGTTGTTCAATCGATTGAACGATTGCTGTTCAATCAATTGAACAACACCAATTTATTTTTCATGTCTTGCTGTTCAACTGATTGAACGATTGTTATTCAATCAATTGAACATCAATGATTCTTTTTGTGTGTTTGTTGTTCAAACGATTGAATGATTTCTATTCAATCAATTGAACATCACAGATTCTTTTAGTGTGTTTGTTGTTCAATCAATCGAACATCGGTTGTTCAATCAATTGAACAATCACTGTTCGATATAATGAATAGCCTTGATTTCTTTTTGTTGTTCCATCGTCGGTCATTATTTTCCGCCATTTTATTCTTCTTCCATGCTTTGAGTGAAAACCATTTGATGGGATTTGAAATTTGTACTTGAGATAAGGAAAAACAATAATATTAATACCATTATGACTTATGAAACCTTTATTCCAAAGCTGACATGGTGCATCTATACAATGACTGGTCGATTATCGTATCTTTGGACAAATCATAAAATGATTTCTTATGTTCTACCATGCTGGTCTATCTTTTACACTTTCAAATGGACAAATCCCTTTTAATATGATGATATAGGGATAAAAGCATAACTTTAATTGGAATTTTTTTACTTCTTACGCCATCCCTAACTCTTAAGGAGTAAATGAGCCTCCCTCCCTTTACAATAAAAGCATGAAGATATGAAAAGATGAAAATATGCAAATATGAAAATGCAACAAACATTGTCTTAAAGAGGATAGGGGGTCTTAGTATGAGCCAACCTATCATGATCATAAGGATGTAACAGGTGACATTCCATTATGGCCACCAAACCAAGGTAATTAACTTCTTGATAGTTAAAACTGTTAGAAGGACAGGGGGTCTCATCATGAGCTAACCTGTTCACTTTTTTATATCCTAGTGAATGACACTATGATTATCTGGTTACCATACCAGAATAGTGGTCTCTCTATAGCAAGGATAAGGAGAATCATCTAAATAACTAAAAGGAGGACTCTCACTCATTCTTGGGGTTAAAGAGAAACCCTGTTGAGGCTATGAACACTTGCTAGCAGTAGTGGCTCTGCTTGTGGTATTGAATTAGCATGTTACACTGTCAAATACTCTCTATCCTATTACCACCTATGGATTCATTTCTAAAGGTGAATTTTCCATTTAAACAACATTTCTAATTCAATTAACCAACATGCATGGTAACCTATATCTTATATGCATTATATCATTATTTTCCAATCACTTCACCTACAATCATTAATATTTATCATCGGTCATGTTGGATACCTATACCAATAGGTTTCATATTTCATGATTGGCAAATTCAAATGCCAAATATGCTCTACTTTGCTGATACAAAGATCCCATATTTCCAAGAGAAGACAAGGTGTGTACATAGCTTCATGTTTACTAAATTTTGATGGATGGTCCAACAGTC
>APFE030196808.1:6418-26212 GCA_000404065.3 Pinus taeda
ATGACTTTGAATCAGACACTGATGGTTGTAATTCCTTCTTCTATCTAATAAAGTGTTTGAGCCTTTTTCCATATGTTGTGTTCTTTCATAATGCTTATATGTATGAATTGCTTCTGATTCCTTTCATTTATATTCAATGGATTGTATTCTTTGATCGGTTTTTGTCTTCTGTTGTGTTTACAGGGTACCTTTCAAGTGGATTAAGTACAAGAAGGAGCGGCGGAATCGATATAAGGGAGATGAGAGGAAAGCGGAACCACAGGTAGGCCTTCTATCCCCTCTTCTTACCTATCATTTATAGGACAAGCTTAAAACACTTTAAACTATTGTTCTAGGCACAAGTACTTGTCTAGTGAATTAGTGTTTATTCATAGATGATAAATTCTCCAAAACAAGTTGGCAAGAAAAATTGAAAGCAAAATTATGGAAGCAAGGAAGCCTGCCACTCATAACTATAAAGATGGAAGTGTTGTTGCTCCTAGCCTTACACAACCTATAAGGTTGACACCACAACAATTGGAAGAAAAAGAGAAAAAAGGCTTTGTTACATTTGTGATAGAAAATACACTAAAGGTCATAAGTGTGCTAAGAAGAAATTAATTTACATATATGAGGAAGAGGAGGAAGAAAAATAAATGTCAAAAGAAGAGGATATACACCAGGAACCAACCCCAGAGAAAGAAGAAATGAATCTGACCATATCTTGTAATTCATTGATAGGAATTACCACTCCTCAAACTCTCAATATAGAAGGACATATCAAGAATAAAAAGGTAATAGTTTTGATTGATTCGGGTAGTACCCATAATTTTATTCATTGTAAAAAGGCCAAATAATTAAATTTCTTCCTATATCCAGAACTAGAGTGTCAAGTAATGGTTACAAATGGAGGAATCATAAATTGATATAGAAAGAGCCATAATATCAAGCTATCAATGAGATAATATGTATTTAATAGTCCAATACTTTCCATTCCAATGGGTGGTGCTAATGTTGTGCTAGGAGTCCAATGGTTACAATCTTTGGGTACGATAGATTTTAATTTTCAAGAACTTTTCTTGAACTTGTTTTAGCAAGGAAAGGAAGTTGAATTAAGGGGTATTGCAGGGAAACCAAGAAAGATAATCAGCTCTAATGGCATGACAAAGATTCTAAAGAAATAACAACAAGGCATAATTGAGGTTCAAACAGCAAAATCATCTATTTCTATAGATCTCCAAAAAGTCTTAGACAATAATTCTAAGTTTCAAGTAGTGGAATATCATATCAAGCATCAACAACAAGTTCTCCAAATCTTAAAGGATAACCTCACTTTGGTGCAGAATCGAATGAAACAACAAGAATATCAACATCACAGTGAAATAAGTTTTGATCTAGGTCATTGGGTATTTTTACAGCTACAAACATACAAACAAATGTCCCTCAAGCAAGCTAAGAAGGATAACAAATTATCACCAAAGTACTATGGTCCTTACAAGTTGTTGCAAAATATTGGTACTATGGAATACAAATTGGAGCTTGTTGCATATTCCCTAGTGCACCCATTTCTACATCTTTCATGCTTAAAGAAGGTTCTAGGTGACAAGCTCCCAGTTCAAACAATATTGTCGAAACTTGACAAGGAAGGAAAAATCATATTGGAACCTGAAGCAATCATGGACTTTAGAGCTTGACAGCTACAAAATCAATCAATTTTCAGAGTATCTCATCAAGTGAGAGAACTTACCCATTGAAGATTCCACATGGGAGGATGATAATTTTATACATAAGCATCCACAACTACTCAAGCGTTGAGGACAACACTTTTTTGGAGGAGAGGAGAATGTTAGGTCCCTATACTACTAGTGTAGCCCTTTATTGTTATTAGTGCAACCCCCTTATTGTATTTTGGTGCCCATGTAGTCCCCACATTTTTATTATTGTGCCACAAAGAAGCACACTATTGTTATTGTTATGCCCTTAAAATATTATTGTTATGTCAGCTCTAGTTATATTGTGACCCTTTAGACTCCTAGATATAGAAATGAGGTCTTTTCATTTGAATCATCCAAGAATTATTCATTTGTGTAATATAAATGAGGTTTCCCCCTCGAAGAGGCTTATTTTGAAGTCATTGATATATCTCTTCTTCTATTTTGTGAGTTGGTTGCATAACATAAAAAGCTACACTAACCAAGCCTGCCCATTGATCCTCAGAAACCTTTTTATTAATGAGGCCTCTATTTTCTTCATTTTCCTTCATTTTCCTCCTCGCATGCAACTTGTGACCTTTCACCTTCCTTTTCACCTAATTTCCATTATTTTCATAATAAAAGTGCCAAAAATTCCATTTTGTCTTTCCAAATCTTGTGCCATTGCCTTTTCCAATTTCCTTAGCCATAATAACCCAAATGAACACTGACTAGTATGTTTTTCCCAAAATTCAGCTTGAAATACTTGTCCCATGACCTTGGTCCTATATTTTTTTTACATGGATTCTTGATGAGGGTTGTTACAGAACCCTCCCCCTTGGGGGAACATCATCATGAATATAATAAATAAAATAAATACATAAATAAATAAATAAATAAAAATAAAAAATAAAAAGAAAAATAATAAATAAAAAATTAAAAAAAAATAAATAAATAAATAAAAAATATGGAGCTTTATAACACAGCTTGTTGCAATAATTATAATGACCACTACTAAAACATGACAATCATCTTGTTTACTTGAGCTTCATAACACAACTCATTACATTATTTACAATAACAGCCACATATACTTAAGCACATTTGCTTCAACCAGCAAATAACCATATTGTAAATGGAGTTTTATAAACCATCTCAATACAGTATTTACAATAATATACACATATACACATTTGCTCAACCGAAAAATAAAAGGATATGATGCTTGTATCAATCAACAAGGGAATCCATAGGCTCACACCTCCACCCTCAAAAGTAGTACCAGGATTCACCTCCTTCCCAGGAATTCCATAATCCACTATCAAATTCAAAGTTGCATCTAACGTCCCGTGCTACAATCCAACACCACTTTTCCTCTCAATGAATAGTTACCAGCTCATGGTTCTAGGGCACACTTCCAATGTGTGTTTGACTCCATCTAGCAATGTTAATGACAAAAACAAATTCATCCCTAGCCTTCCCTTCTCTACTACACAGTCCCTCAGGAAATTCGATTACCCCTTCCGTGTAGTCACATACCTTCCAAGCTCCACCGGCACCCCCATCCCGGCTAGTCCATCCCTCGGCAAGATTTTCTCACATTGGAAGGTCCAGAAACCAAGGCATATCCCTGCCTTAAAACCATCATATCGCTCATATCATGCTCATGGAAATCAATGGACACTATTGGGTACCAGTGTCCCATAATGGCCCTGCTCCGCGTTGTTTTACTAGCATATTGTTGACTGTTCCAATTCCTTTGTCTATTGCTTCTAATGCTTGTCATCAGTTCCAACCACCCAAACGGGCATTTCATGTTTTCTTGTAACAAGCACATAATTTCCATAATATTCACAATAAATTTAAATAACTTCAAATCATACCGCGTTGGTTGCCCGTCAACAAGGTACATTTGCAATTATGTTCGCTTCCTATCACAACAAGTCAAACTACAATCTTTGACCAAATCATCGTGCATAAACATATCACATCAGGTTAGCTCAAAACATAACCATCATATATCAAAATCATAAATCACATGTAACCATCATAAACCAGAATCATAAATCACATGTAATCATCATACACCATAATCATAAATCACATGAATAATAAAACTAAAATAAAATGTGATACTTATCCTTTAATCAATCCTTAACTTCTACCTTTGTCCTTATTTCTTATGCACGCTTGATCAATTTCCACACTTGACAAACACCTAGTTCCTTCTCTTCAACCATGTACACATACCCACAATGTACATCACAACATGTACATCCACACAAGACGTACAACACCACACAGTACATACAACTACACCAATTGTACAACACAACACAATACATCTATACCCAATGTAAAACACCACACAATACAGGTACCTACACCTGGCATACAACACAACACAATACAGGTACTACACAGGATACGGCACAACGAACACACATGTCACGATACCACAACTATACAATGCACATACATAGTAAGCATGCCCACAACATGGCATGTATGTCATGCACACAATACCACCTGCACACCAATACCATATGTACAACATGTATATAGTACCATCTGTATATAGCACCACCTGCACAAAATGTACATAACATCACATGTACATGGCACCACCTGCACAACATGTACACATCACCACGTGTACACTGCACCACTTGTACAACATGTACACGATACCACATGTACACAGCACCACATGCACGACATGCACACGACACCACATGTACACAACACCACATGCACGACATGCACACAACACCACTTGCACATATTACCACATGTATGACATGTACACAACACCACATGCACACAAAACTACTTTTACAATAATGCACACAACACCATATGTACATAACACCACATGTATAAGATGAACACAACACCATATGTACATAACACCACATGTATAAGATGAACACAACACCATACGTACATAGCATTGCATATACAACATGTACATAACACGATATATACACAACATTGCATATCCAACATGTACATAGCACCATCTATACCCAATACTGCATATGCAATATACACACAACACCATATATACACAAGCATACAACATCATATGTACACAATACTACATATAAAACAATACACATCACCATAGGTACAAACACTGAATAGACAACATGCACAACATATACACAACAATAGCCCTACACATCCAAAACCCTATTGTCTCTACCAAGCAACCTTACTTCCAGTGTCTGTCCTCCATCCATGTTTATCTTATCATGTCATGGATCATGTTGTCTTCTTTCTAATGATGTATCTCTCAGCATTACCTGTCCATAAAGTAAACATAGGCAAAGTATAAACACATAATATCAACTCATATCCTTATGATACTTGTTAGAGTCAGTATTTGCATACTGCCATGAGTTATGAAAATATCTCTTTTATATCATATTAGAGTCTCGTTTGAAATTTTTTGCATTCCACTTAGGTCATCATGAAAAAGTGTGTTCATTGATGGTAGCCCAAAATCCAAAATCACTTTCCTCTCTCAAAAGTTTGTATTTGCTGGCCCACCTTCACATGTCTTTCTAGGTATCCATCAACCATGAAGGCTCATTTCATCATATCTTATATCAATCAAATCCACATAAATTCAGTCATTCGAGGTTCCATTAGGTCACCTAGGTTTTATTTTCCCAAGGTCGAATAAATCACCATCTCACTGCATAAGGTCAGCAAAATATGAGAGTCAAGCAAATAATATCTTTTTCAGTTAAATAAAGCTTTCCAAAGCATGTAACCATGGTTACTGAAAGCCCCAAATTTTATTTCAAGAAGGAAATTTATTCGAGTTTCTAAATTTTAACTTCAAAATAGATGTAATAATTTTATTTTTTTGTTTATGTAATTTTATATCTATTATATGTAATAAGTTACTTTTTAGCTGGATACTCAATTCCATTGCCAAAAGCATCCAAGAAAAAGTCAAAAATCAAGATTGCTAAAGCATCATCCACCTGTCAAGAGCAAAAGGGTCAGAAAATCAAAAAGCATTAATATGGAAATTTGGAAATGACAAGAAAAATTAGAAAGTGGGTGTGCAACTCATAAATTAAATTCCATCCAAGTATGAAGGCCCTCAAGACACCCATAAAACTTCATTTTCACTCTAGCACTCTCAAAGCTCCTTGGCAAAAGTAATTTGTCAATTTTAGGACGAAACTGGGCAAAACAAAGCAAGAGGGTGCATTTAGCAGGGTCGTTGCGCGTTTATCCGGGTCGTTGCACGTTTGACTGGATTGTTACACGTTTGCCAGATATTCCAATGTAAATTACAACGGTGTTGCGCTCCTATAGCTAAAGGGCCCGTTTGCCTGGGTCGCTGTGCCTTTCCTTGGGTCGCTGCATGTTCGCCTAGAAGGAGAAAAAACATACTAGAACCTCCTCTATCACCACCAAGTTTCCAAATTGGTCATCATATACTTCAACAAATGAGGTTGGTGGAAAAATTATTCACTCCTTCCCTTTATTGTTTATTTACATAGGGTCTATAGCTGTTTGTTGTCATTCCTAAAATCGAACCCTAGTAATACATTCTCATAGTCTCAATCACATTTCCTAGCTCCCATTACCATTCCCCTCACTTAAAAACTATCCACTATCACCTCCCTCATTCCACACATCCTCATCCCTTCCTCATCATCTCTCCTCACATCATTCCATATTTCCCACACCCACAGTCCATTCTACCATCTCCCTAGGGTTTTGACAGAAATAAATCATGGCAGAAGAAGAACACAGAAGTCAGAGTGAGGAAGAAAAACAAGAGAGGAGGAAATATAAGAAAGGAGGGAGAATCATCATATATGAGCCAACCAACACCAAAGAGCTCATGGCATCTCCCATCATTGTCACAAGCTTCAAATATATGGGTTGTTTGAGTTTTGTGAGAAGGTGGAAAGGACCTAGAATCATTCTGAATTGACCATACAATTCATCATCAACCTCCATGACAACCAAGCAACCCTTGTTGGTGTCACATTTACTATATCTTCTACTATCATATCAGCTTCTACTGGGATCCCAAATGTTGGGGAAAAAATGGTTTAAACAGGGAGAATTGGATTATTGCTACTATGAGCCATATCTTAAACCTAGCCACAAGAATGAAAGGAGGATTTTCCCTTTCTCTTACCTCCTATACAGATATGTTCCTATAATGAAAATCATCTTGAAGTAATTCACATGTGAGGGTAGGTTTTCTAGGCTTTATTCCTATCATATTGAGTTACTCATGCATTTTCAAGAGTCAAAATGCTTAATCTGTCGTACTATCTTTACCAGGATATCGATAAGATGTCATACATTTCCTGAAGGAAAGATCATGATCATAAAATGCATAACATATTTAACCATTCTCTCATCAATATGATAGTCCTACACTACCTTAATCAGCTTAACATTGCATGGGACACTTTCATATCCAATGAGATTATCACAGTCCCACCAATTAGAATGGCCAAGAGGCACCTTCATCTTCTTATCCATCCGCCTCCATTCCTCCACCTCAGCCCATACATCATTCATCTTCATATGAAGATTCATACACACCATCACCTCCATCATCACCATTCCATGAGCCTATTCATTCACCTGGCAGAGATGAAGGCAGTAGGCAGGAGCATATTGATCATGGTGAGATCAGCAAGCCCAAAAGGGTTAGTTTAGGTACCTTGGCACATAACTATCAGAGAGGGCATATGTAAGTGTTTTCCCCAATGATTCTAGGAGGGGCCTTTCCTTCTTCATTAACAAAGAAGGTACAGAAGGGTAAGGGAAAAGTTTTAGAGGCAAAAATCCAACAGTAAGAGGAAGACCTCCATGAGATAGAGCATGATTTCCAGTTACTTGACTTAGATGAGCATGGTGACAGTGAAAGAACATCTATTGTTATCAAGGAGAAGAATGCACTTGTTGTAGAGCTCCAGGTCAACTTGCAAAGGGCCAAATGGATCATTTCCTACTATAAGCAGGAGAACAGGTAGTTTGAGGTCAAACATGAGCTCATGGACATTCAGCTCAGAAAGGCAAAGAGAGAAGTTGAAAAGGCGTAGGCCTTACTTGATGAGGCATATGGGTAGTATGGTGAGCAACTTGATGAACAAGTGCCAAGAAGAAGGCCAAGGACTAGAGGCCTAAAGTGAGCTTTGGTGCAAGAAAGGAAAAGGGAGGCAGAACTAGCCAATGAGCTCATCTTGAATGAGCAATTTGCCGAGATGGTAAATGAAAAATGAGAACATTGGCTTGAAACAGTAAATGGTCATCTGAAGATCCTCTTATATAATGCCAAGAAGGACAATTATATTCAAAGAAGGATGGAAAAATACTATGCCATGAGAAACAAAATTGCAAGAGCTGAGCTCAAAATAACTCATGACCAAGCAAGAGGAGAAAAAGAGGTTGGATATACTTTCCGAGGCATCACTCCATGCCTAAAAAATATAGCCAGCTATCATCCCACCAATTTTGACCATTTTTGAACAAATTTGGCAAGTTATAATTTGTTGTGTTTTTTGAGGAATTTTTGGCACTATCAGCATGTCAAACGTGCAGCACCTAGGACACTGCACTCTTTTTTGGAGCATCCAATGAGAAAATGGTCAGTATTTTTCGATTCATAATGATGAGGATATGCACCCTGTACTTTTTCTAAGCATTTGGGGCAAAACTGGTCAACCAAAAGGGTCAAAACTACCAAAAAATCACCTTTCTGCCTCTTTTTTGGCCAGGTCGTTGCATGTTTACCAGTCTTGGGAGATTGGCATTTTGATAGGGCAACTAACCATCAAATTGAAAAATAAATGTATATCTGGAAAGTAGACTCGAAGGGATTTCTAACGAGCTATATTGGAGAAAACTTGGACACCGGTAAGGCCTCCAAAATCAGCCCTGAAGATGGCGTTGCGCATTTGACACCAAAAGGGCACGTTTAACCAGGTCGTTTTGCATTTGATAGTCTTATGCTATTTTCATTGTTTCACTCCAAGTTGACTTTTTCCTATGGAAAATTCAAGTTTTGCTCATGTATTTGATCTAGATGATGTAATTATTATGTTTTTACTTTTTATCTGGGGTAGATACCTCAGTTAAATGGCCTATGTGGCATGTAATGAATCAGTTTGCTAGAGTGATGGATGAGTCACTTTGACTACCCTACACTCCAGCTATCAGTTCAGCCTTTCTAGAAACTACTACTCCTCTCGTGGATTTGACCCCTGCGCCTAGGAGGAGTTGGTTTTAGGCCTATATTATGTATTTCCTTAGTCATTTTACATGTTGGAATCAGTTGGATGTTCAGCTATTGATGAGAGACACTAGTGTAATCAGTATTTAGCAGAATTTAATGAATGAGTTGCAACTATTTTGGTGGAATACCTATGGTATGGAATTTTGACATAGTTTCTTCTTATATTGCATATGTTTGAATGTTTTGCTCTCCCATATTTCATTTCACTTCTATGATATGTTCATTTTCAAGTTGATAATAAGAATATATTTTATATGCTCTGTTTTGGGAAATCTACATAGTTTTTCCAGTTTCTTCAGTTTAGAAAGAATACATGCTTTTCTTTCTCTGTCTAGCACTTCACCAGCCTTATCCATCTCACTTCATAGCCCTAAAGTGTTTGAGTGCCTACCTACCTTGCTCCATCAGATCTCTGCAATCATACCCTTATTTTCCCTGACCTAGTCTCTTTGACCTAATCCTCTTCCAACAACCCCACCTAAATAAATCAAACAACCCTCTGCACTATACATCTAGCCTAAAACCCTAAACTATCCAGCCCTACTGGCTGTGACCCTTTTGAGAGAGCCCTCTCCGGCTTGGTAGGGCTAGCTACCAAGCTAAAAGATTGGTTTGTGGTTACCTCAGTTGGAGATCTGGAGGAGCAATAAAATATTGGCGCCGCTGCCAAGGAATGAAAGCTCTATCTTCCCTAGGGAAGAACGATGATGACTTAGATTTGGTCAGACACAAGAAGGTTGAATCATCCACCTGGAAACTCCATTGTTCAAGATCTCGAGCTTCAAAGTTCAGAGAAACTTCACTACCGAAGAATCCAGATTTCAGAGCATTGATGGTAATCACTAATGACAGAGTATGTGGAAAATCCTTTTTCTGGTGAAATATTACTAACTTTAAGGAATGATTTAGTAGAATTTCAGATTGATCATTATTTCTCAACATCAGTATTTCATTGTTTGAAATCTAGTCGACTCACACTTGAAGGTAAAAATTGTTTTCTTGGTTTAGTCGCTGAAAGATTAGAAAATGAAATTGAACTATTGGATGTTCAAATTGAATCATATGATTTCCAAGATCCTAAATAGTTTTTGGAAACTCTCCCTCCTCCCAAGGAAGAAAAGGTAAGGCTACCCTTGGATGGTTGGATTGACCGATGTTTTGATTTACAGCAGAGATGTGGCAATCTCCAGCCAAGAGAATATGTTAATGAGTTGGGGCAGCAGATAGAATCAGGTTTTTATGATCCTATAGCAACATATATGGAATATTTTCTTAAGTTGAATTACAAACCAGATTTCCTTTTACAAAGCTAGATGTATTATGTGTATATATTGCTGGTAGAATTTCCTATTATGTTATGGTTCAAGCACTGTCAAACAACCTTATCATTACAACAGTTTCTTGATTGGTTGATTTGGAACTTTAGTATCACTTGATTCAGTGATTTTGTAGTAGATTAATGTAGGATAAGTGTGCAATAATATTATTGGACAAGCATCCTTCAGCATCTAGTTTACATTTTGTAGTGTGTGTGTTTTCAGTGTTCAGTTTGGTTGTAAGTTTTTGACCGTATTGGCCCGCACGGTTACGCACTTGGTCTACAGTGTTCTTGACACCTCCAAGGAGTTGTCGTCCCCGATAAGGCCAATGTTAGAGTCAATATTTGCATACTGCCACCAGTGATCAAAATCTCTCTTTTATATCATATTAGAGTCCGGTTTGAAATTTTTTGCATTCCACTTAGGTCATCATGAAAAAAAATTAGTAATGGTAGCCCAAAATCCAAAATCACTTTCCTCTTTCAAAAATTTTTTGGGCCACCTTCATGTGTCTTTCTAGGTATCCATTGACCATGAAGGCTCATTTCATAATATTTTATATCAGTCAAATCCACCTAAAATTCAGTCATTTGAGGTTCCATTAGGTCACCTAGGTTTTATTTTCCCAAGGTCCAACAAATCACCATCTCACTGCATAAGGTCAGCAAAATATGAGAGTCAAGAAAATAATATCTTTTTCAGTTAAATAAAGCTTTCCAAAGCATGTAACCATGGTTAATGAAAGCCCCAAATTTTATTTTAAGAAGGAAATTTATTCCAGTTTGTAAATTTTAACTTCAAAATAGATGTAATAATTTTATTTTTGTTTATGTAATTTTATGTCTATTATATGTAATAAGTTACTTTTCAGCTGCATACTCAATTCCATTTCCAAAAGCATCCAAGAAAATGTCAAAAATCAAGATTTCCAAAGCATCATCCACCTGTCAAGAGAAAAAAGGTCAGAAAGTCAAAAATCATTCATATGGAAAATTGGAAATGACAAGAAACATTAGAAAGTGGGTGTGCAACTCATAAATTAAATTCCATCCAAGTATAAAGGCTCTCAAGACATCCATAAGACTTCATTTGCACTCTACCACTCTCAAAGCTCCTCGACAAAGAAATTTATCATTTAAGGCGAAATTCGACAAAACAGAGCAAGAGGGCGTGTTTAGTAGGGTCGTTGCACTTTTAGCTAGGTCGCTGCGCATTTGATTGGGTCATTACACATTTGCCAAATATTCCAGTGTAAATTACAACAGCGTTGTGCTTCTGTAGCTAAAGGGAGTGTTTGCTTGGGTCACTCCGCCTTTTCCTAGGTCACTGCGTGTTCGCCTGGAAGGAGAAAAAATGTGCTAGAACCTCCTCCATCACCGACAAGTTTCTGAATTAGTCATTGTATACTTAAGAAAATGAGGTTGGTGGAAAAAATATTCACTCCTTCCCTCTATTTTTCATCTACATAGGGTTTATAGTTGTCTGTTGTCATTCCTAAAATCAAACCCTAGTAATACATTCTCATTGTCTCAATCACATTTCCTAGTTTCCATTACCATTCCCCTCACTTAACAACTATCCCCTAGCATCTCCCTCATTCCACACATCCTCATCCCTTCCTCATCATCTCTCCTCACATCATTCCATATTTCCCACACCCACAGTCCATTCTACCATCTCTCTAGGGTTTTGACATAAATAAATCATGGCAGAAGAAGAACATAGAAGTCAGAGTGAGGAAGAAAAACAAGAGAGGAGGAAATATAAGGAATCAGGGAGAATCATCAGATATGAGCCAACCAACACCAAAGAGCTCATGGCATCTCCTATCACTATCACAAGCTTCAAACATATGGGTTGTTTTGAGTTTTGTGAGAAGGTGGAAAAGACCCAACATCATTCTGAATTGACCAGACAATTCATCATCAACCTCCATGACAACCCAGCAACCCTTGTTGGTGTCACCTTTACTATATGTTCTAATATCATATTAGTTGCTACTGGGATCCCAAATCTTGGGGGGGAAATGGTTTAAACAGGGAGAATTGGATTATTGCTACTATGAGCCATATCTTAAACCCAGCCACAAGAATGAAAGAAGGATGATTTTCCCTTTCTCTTACCTCCTAGACAGATATGTTCCTATAATGAAAATCATCATGAAGTACTTCACATGTGAGGGTAGGTTTTCTAGGATCTATTCCTATCATATTCGATTACTCACGCATTTTACAAGAGTCAAAATGCTCAATCTTCCCTACTATCTTTACCAGGATATCAACAAGATGTCATACATTTCCCGAAGGAAATATCATGACCATCAAATGCATAGAATATTTCACCATTCTCTCATAAAGATGATAGTCCTACAACGCCTTGATCAACTTAACATTGCATGGGATACTTTCTTATCCAATGAGATTTTCACAGTCCCACCTATTCAGCATGGCCAAAAGGCACCTTCATCTTCTCATCCATCCACCTCCATTCCTACACCTCAACCAATGCATCATTCATCTTCATCTGATAAGTCATCCACACCATCACCACCATCATCACCATTTCATGAGCCTATTCATTCACCTGGCAGAGATGAAGGCAGTAGACAGGAGTATATTGATCATGGTAAGAGCAGCAAGCCCAAAAGGGTTGGTTTAGGTACCTTGGCACATACATATCAGAGAGGGCATAGGCAAGTGTTTTCCCCACTGATTGTGGGAGGGGCCTTGCCTTCTTCATCGACAAAGTAGGTACAGAAGGGTAAGGAAAAAGTTTTATAGGTAGAGATCCAACATCAAGAGGAAGACCTCCATGAGATAAAGCATGATTTTTAGTTAGTTCACTCAAATGATCATGATGACAGTGAAAGCATAGCTATTTTTATCAAGGAGAAGAATTCACTTATAGCAGAGCTCTAGGTCAACTTGCAAAGGGCCAAATGGATCATTTCCTACTATAAGCAGGAGAACATGCAGTTTGAGGTCAAACATGAGCTCTTGGAGATTCAGCTCAGAAAGGCAACAAGAGAGGCTGAAAAGGCTAAGGCCTTACTTGATGAGGCATATGAGTAGTATGGTAAGCAACTTGATGAATAGATGCCAAGAAGAAGGCCAAGGAATAGAGGCCTAAAGAGAGCTTTGGAGCAAGAAAGAAAAAGGGAGGCAGAACTAGCCAATGAGCTCACCTTGAATGAGAAATTTGCCAAGATGGTAAATGAAAATCAAGAACATTGGCTTGAAAGGGTAAATGTTCATCTAGAGAGCCTCTTAGAAAAGGCCAAGAAGGACAATGATATTCAAAGAAGGATGGAAAAATACTATGCCATGAGAAACAAA
This sequence comes from Pinus taeda, assembly GCA_000404065.3. Taxonomy (NCBI): domain Eukaryota; kingdom Viridiplantae; phylum Streptophyta; class Pinopsida; order Pinales; family Pinaceae; genus Pinus; species Pinus taeda. The sequence goes on from APFE030196808.1 coordinate 20,031, forward strand.
ATTGCAAGCACTAAGCTCAAAAGAGCTCATGAAAATTGAGGCCTTGACCAAGCAAGAGAAGAAAAAGAGGTTGGACATACTTGTCAAGGCATCACTCCATGGCTAAAACATATAGCTAGCTATCACACCAAGAATACAGTTTTTTCCATTTTTGAACAAATTTGGCAAGTTATAATTTGATGTGTTTTTTGAGGAATTTTTGGCACAGTCAGCATGTCAAACGTATAGCACCTAGGACGTTGCGCTCCTTTTTGGAGCATCCAATGAGAAATAGGTCAGAACTTTTGGATTTAGAATGATGATGACATGAACCCTATACTTTTTCTAAGCATTTAGAGCAAAATTGATCAGCCAAAAGGGTCAAAAACTACCAAATAATCACCTTTCTGCCTCTTTTTGTCCTGATTGTTGCGCATTTACTAGTCTTAGGAGATTGGCATTTTGATAGGGAAACTAACCTCCAAATTGAAAACTAAAGGTCTATCTGGAAAGTAGGCTCGAAGGGATTTCCAATGAGCTATCTTTGAGAAAATTTGGACACCGGGAAGGCCTCCAAAAGCAGCTCTGAAGATGGTGATGCATGTTTAACCAGGTCACTACACATTTGATAGTATTCTGCTATTTTCATTGTTTCACTCCAAGATGACTTTTTCCTATGGTAAATTCAAGTTTTACTCATGTAATTTAACTAGATAATGATCATTATGTTTTTACTTTTTATCTAGGGTAGATACATCAGTTAAATGGCCTATGTGGCATGTAATGAATCAATTTTCTAGAGTGAGGGATGAGTCACTTTGACCACCCTACATTCCAACTATTAGTTCAGCCTTTCTAGCAATTTCTCCTTCTTTTTTAAAATAGCAACAAGAAATGATAAAAATAGAAATGCTATAAATATCATTGCTCTATATAGCATTTCAGGATATACTGCAATTTTAATTTGTCCTTGAATTAAAAATTGAAAATTAAAATTCGAATTTAGTCTCACCAGATGTTTGAAAAATAATTAATTAATTCATCTTGATTTAATTAGTTGGAGAAATTCAAACATGAAGTCTTTGTGAAGACATGCAACAGTTATCTCTTTGATTAAGGAAGTTATCGCTTAATTAAGGAGATAAGGATGAGTTGTATTTGAGTTGTAATTAGTTAGCTCAGTTAACTAAGTTAAGTCTAGTTAGATTAGTTTCAAACAGTTTGTGGAACTCATTGTGAGTTCAGTCAGTTAATGCATGCATGCATGCAACTAGTGTTCTCCAGATAACTGAATATTCTCTCACAAATAACTCATGCATGTCTGTTCAGAAAAAGAACTAGTTGATATTAAAGATAGGGACATTGTACTATTAGTTTGAGGAATTTTCCTATAAAGGAAACTCATCCATGCAGAAGGAACAAGGTTCCTTAAGGATTGCGCAGTTTCTATAGAGGTCAGAGCGGTGTGTGAGGTGAGAATCACATAGGTTACAACTAGATCACCCAGGAGAAACAGCGCAAGGAAATGGGAGGGTTGGAGGATAGAGGGAAGGCATATGTGTTGTTTATTCTGTCTATGAGCAGTAGTGAGGGATTGTACTGAGAGCTAGATAGCTATGAGAGCTAAGGCTTTGTGTAATCCTGAGATATTTCCACTTGTATGATAATACAGATAGCAGGGTTTTTAGTTGACGCTTTCCCCAGAGTATTCTTTTGTGTTTCATGTGTGATTGATTCTTCTTCTCTGTTATATGTGTTCTGTTTGATCTTGCTCAAATCGATTAAGCTTCCACAAGTTTGATTGTAGAAGTAGATTAAGTATTTTTATTTGGTACATTGCATAATTAGTTTAATCTACAGTGAGAATTTCTACATGGTGTCAAAGCAAAGGTGATCAGAGCTGTGAACATCATATTGAGAATGGAAAATTTCGAAGTTTGAAGTTGTTGATTGTAGGTACAAAATCGATTTCTTATCACACCTCAAAATTCACCAACGGCATTCAATGGCTTGAGACTCGAGTATGCCCTGGATGGTAGCTAGAATTACATTGCATGGAAGGATCACATGGAAGCGGTATTAGAAGACAATGGTTTGAAGGATTTCATTGATCAATAAGTCCCCAATCCAGCAGCAACTAATTCCCAAGAATTGGTGGAATGGAAGAAGTGTGTGGCAAGAGCGAGGAGGATTCTTCTGGAGGGAGTTCGAGACCATATTGTCTCAAGTCTCCATGGGAAGGAGACTCCATTTCAATTTGGAAGACATTGAAGGACCTATATCAGAACAGTAGCGACCAGAGGAAGCTAGCGCTCAAGGACAAGCTTCGGAAAATCAAGTGTGAAAAGGGTGACACGATTTCTACATATCTGAACAAGCTCACCACCTATAGAGATGAGCTTGCAAGTGTAGGAATAATGACAGCTGATGATGACATGGTGAGTCTTGCTCTCCTCCATCTTCCTAAGAGCTAGCATAGCTACCAGGACTCAATGAATGGAAGAGAGAAACTGTCAGATTGGGAATGATTGTGGTCAAATCTGATGCAGGAGGAGATCAGGAGGAGCACCAGAGATGGTTCTTCATCTAAGCATGATGATGAAGAAAATCTAGCCTTAGCAAGTAAGACGAGGAAAGGGAAAGGGAAGGCTTCCCATTCCAAATAAAGATCTTCCCATGGTGGGAAGAAGATTGACAAATCTAAAGTGAGATGATTTAATCGTCATGAGGTCGTCCATTATGCAACTAATTGTCCATTGAAGAAATCCAAGAAGGGATCCTCGAAAGGATCAGAAGGTGAGGCACTAGCCTCTCAGTTTGAATTCGATTTCACGCTCATCACATGCACGGTTTCATTGATGGTGGGTTATGTTTGGTACCTGGACAGTGGAGCCTCATTCTGCATGACCAGCGATAAGAGTTTATTTAGTACCTTGGAGGAGAAATACCTCAAGATGCACATAGAGATGGGCGATGATAGAAAGTACCGTGTTTCAGGTGAAGGTACGATTATTTTTCAAAGGGAGCATGGAGCTCCTCTCACTCTGACTGATGTAAAGTATGTACCTAGACTGAAGAATAACCTGGTATCGGTGACGATGTTGGAAGAAAAAGGCTATGATGCAATCTTCAGTAAAGGAAAGGCATTCCTGAGACACATAGCCACAGGTTAGATCAAGAGGATTGGGATTCGAGAGAAGAATCTCTACAAGCTGGAGGTAGATGATTGTGTTGCATTGAGTTCCAAAGTAGAATTGGTGCAAAGCCAAGATATTGGCGAGTTATGGCATAGACGGTTGGGCCACTTGCATCATGGGTCCTTGAAGATAATGCAGTAGATTTCTACCAAACTTCCCAAAGGTAAAATTGAGAAAGTGGACACATGCAAAGGTTGTACCTTGGGTAAGTATGCAAAATCTTCCTTTCATGATCGAGATAGTCGAGTTGAAGCAATCTTGGAGTGAGTTCATAAAGACCATTCTCGACAGCCTCCACTGCTAAACAAAGGTATTATGTGATTTTCATTGATTACTTTTCTCATAAATGTTGTATCTATTTCATGCAAAAGAAGGATCAAACCTTCTCAAAGTTTTGTGAGTTCAAAGCTTTTGTTGAGAAAGAATCAAGGAAGAAGATCAGGGCCTTGAGAAGTGAAAATGGTGGAGAGTATGCCTCTCAAGAGTTTAAGGAATTTTGTGCAGCAGAAGGAATTAAATGGGAGTTGACAATACCTCATAACCCACAGCATAATGGGGTGGCCGAGAGGAAGAACAGAACGATTTTTGGGGCAGCTCGGGCAATGCTACATGACCAAGGCCTACCACTTCATTTATGGGCTGAGGCATGCAACACAACGGTCTATTTACATAATAGAAGCCTGCATCAAATACTTGGGATGAAGACACCAGAGGAAACCTTCTCTGGGAAGAGACCAGATGTGCGTCACTTCATGATCTTTGGCTCATCGGTTTATTGCCATGTGACCAAGGATGCCTAGAAGAAGCCTGAGTAGACAGCAGAGTTGGGGATACTTGTGGGGTACACTGATACACCCCACAACTATCGAGTGTATTTTCCTACCAGTCGGAGGATAGTTGTTCGCAAAGATCTTAAGTTTGATGAGCGGAAGGCCATGCAAGTTTCCCTTGAGAGGGAGCTCCATATATAGGCTGTGGAGGAACTTTTGGTTCCTAAGGAGGACGAGCCTCAAACTAATGTGGAGCAGCTGCATGCATAGGTTTCAGGAGTGAAGACATCCACTCAAGCAGAGTCTTCCAGAGATAGGCGGAAGCGCACGAGAGAAGCTGACAGATTGTTGTTGGATGCAAGAGAGAATGTGGGAGAACCATCTTTTCAGTGAAGATAGAGGAGGTCATCTGATAGGTACACTGGATACATGGCCCTTGTTGGGGAATGTGTTGAGACCGAGCCATCTTCCTTTGAGGAAGCAGTGCAGCAGCCAATTTGGGTTGATGCCATGGTGGAGGAGTATGACTCCATAGTTTTGAACAGTGTTTGGGATGTGGTTCCAAGACCGAAGAACAAGTCAGTTGTGAGTTCATGTTAGCTTTACAAGGTAAAGCAAGTTGTTGATGGTAGTGTAGAGAAACACAAGGCAAGATTTTTTGCCCGTGGTTTCTCACAAGTCGAGGGGATCAACTATGATGAGACTTTTGCTCTTGTAGCAAGGTACTCATCTATCAGATTGATGTTGGCACTATCAGCATAGAGGGGTTGGAAGATCCATCAAATGGATGTGAAGATTGCATTCCTCAATGGCAAGATTGAGGAAGAGGTGTACAAAGAGAAGCTTAAAGGTTTGGAGACCTTCGATCATGAGTCACATGTGTGTCGACTCAAGAGAGCTGTGTACGAGCTAAAGCAATCACCTTGTGCTTGGTACACCAGGATCGACAACTAATGCACCAGGTTGGGATTCACAAAGAGTGAAGTGGATGCAAACTTGTACCACATCATGGTGGAAGGTAAGCTATTGATCATTGTTCTTTATGTTGATGATCTAATATTGACAAGTGATGATCATTTTATCATGTCTTACAAGGAGGACCTTGCAATAGAGTTCAAGATGAAAGACATGGGTCTCATGCACTACTTTCTAGGCATGGAAGTGTGGCAAAATGATAGGGAAGTGTTTGTGTCTCAAGGCAAGTATGCCAATGAGATAATCAAGAGATTCCACATGGAGAAGTGCAAGCCCATGTACACTCCTCTAGCAGGTAACTGGAGGAAGGAGGATGCTACTTCAGGAGTAGTAGAAGCTACTGTGTATAGGCAGCTTTTGGGTTCATTGATGTACTAAGTGAACCCACGACCAAATTTGTGTTATGCAATGAACCAGCTGAGTCAAGTTATGGTTCAGCCTACCAAGATGTTTTGGAAGGCGGCTAAGCATGTTTTGAGATACCTCAAAGGCACATCTCGGAATGGATTATGGTATAGATGGATAGAGGGAGTGAAGCTACAAGGCTTCACAGATGCAGATTGGGCAGGGAGTCCATCAGATCAGAAGAGCACATCAGGAATAATTTTCAACCTTGGTTCAGCTACAGTTTCTTGGTACAGCAGGAAACAGAGGTCAGTTGCACTCAATTCAGCAGAGGCTGAATACATGGCTGCAAGTCAGGCAGCATGTGAGGCCATTTGGATGTGGAAAATTCTAGTTGGTTTGTTTGATCAGAGGATGGATCCAACTGTGATCTATTGTGATAATCAGAGTTGTATCAAACTCTCCAAGAATCTAATATTTCATGATAGGTCCAAGCATATCGACATTCGGTATCATCATCTCAGAGACTATGTGGCGAGGAGGATCATGTTGTTGCAGTATATTTCGACCGAGGAGCAAGATGCTAACATTTTGACTAAGGCATTATCAAAGTGTAGATTCGAGTTCCATAGGGACAGGATCGGGGTGGAAAATAATCCCTTTCTTGTTGAGAGGGAGCGTTGAAAATAGCAACAATAAATGCTAAAAATAGAAATGCTATAAATAACATTGCTATAGATAGCATTTCAGGATATATTCCAATTTTAATTTGTCCTTGAATTAAAATTCATAATTAAAATTTGAATTTAGTCTCACCAACTGTTTGAAAAATAATTAATTAATTCATCTTGAGTTAATTAGTTGGAGAAATTCAAACATGAAGTCTTTGTGAAGACATGCAACAGTTATCCCTTTG
>APFE030196808.1:26717-40572 GCA_000404065.3 Pinus taeda
TGAAAAATAATTAATTAATTCATCTTGAGTTAATTAGTTGGAGAAATTCAAACATGAAGTCTTTGTGAAGACATGCAACAGTTATCCCTTTGATTGAGGAATTTATCCCTTAACTAAGGAGATAAGGATGAGTTGTAATTAGTTATCTCAGTTAACTGATTTAAGTCCAGCTAGATTAGTTCCAAACAGTTTGTGGAACTGATTTTGAGTTCAGTCAGTTAATGCATGCATGCATGCAACTAGTGTTCTCCAGATAACTGAATATTCTCTCACAAATAACTCATGCATGTCAATTCAGAAAAAGATGTAGTTGAGATTAAAGACAAGTACATTGTACTATCAGTTGGAGGAATTTTCTTATAAAGGAAACTCATCCATGCAAAAGGAATGAGGTTCCTTGAGGATTGCGCAGTTTCTACAGAGGTCAAAGTAGTGTGTGAGGTGAGAATCACACAGGTTACAGTTGGATCACCCAGGAGAAACAACGCAAGGAAATAGGAGGCTTGGAGGAAAGAGAGAAGGCATATGTGTGTTCTAATATGTCTATGAGCAACAGTGAGGGATTGTACTAAGAGTTGGATAGTTGTGAGAGCTAAAGCTTTGTGTAATCCTAAGATATTTCCACTTGTATGATAATACAGATACCGGGGTTTTTAGCTAAGTCTTTCCCCGGAGTATTCTTATGTGTTTCAAGTATGATTGATTCTTCTTTTTTGTTATATGTGTCCTATTTTATCTTGCTCAAATCGATTATGCTTCCGCAAGTTTGATCGTAGAAGTAGATTAAGTATTTTGCTTTAGTACATTGCATAATCAATTTAATCTACAGTGAGAATTTCTACACTCCTCTCATGGATTCGACCCCTGAGCCTAGGATGAGTTGGTTTTAGGCCTATATAATGTATTTTTTTAGTCATTTTACAGGTTGGAATCATTTGGATGTTTGGCTATTGATCAAAGAGACTAGTGTAATTAGTATTTGGCAGAATTTAATGAATGAGTTGCAGCTATTTTGGTGGAATACCTACGGTATGGAATTTTGACATATTTTCTTCTTATGTTGCATATGTTTGAATGTTTTGTACTTCCATATTGTACTTCACTTCTATGATATGTTGGTTTTCATGTTGATAAGCAGAATACATTTATATGCTCTGTTTTGGGGAAATCTACATAGTTTGTCCAGTTTCTTCAGTTTAGAAAGAATACATTCTTGTCTTGCTCTTTCTAGCACTTCACCAGACTTATCCATCTCACTTCATAGCCCTAAAGTGTTTGAGTGCCTACCTACCTTGCTCCATAAGATGTCTGCAATCATATGCTTATTTTCCCTGACCTAGTCTCTTTGACGTAATCCTCATCCAACAACCACACCTAAATAAATCAAACAACCCTATGCACTATACATCTAGCCTAAAACCATAAACTATCCAACCCTCCTAGCTGTGACCCATTGGAGAGAGCCCTCTCCGACTTGGTAGGGCTAGCTACCAAGCTAAAAGATTGGTTTGTGGTTACCTCAGCTGGACTCTTCCTCAACCTTAGAGATCCGAAGGATTGATAACAATACTGACCTCATATATTTTTCAAGGCTACTTTTCCCATTTGATTCCCCATAAGATCAAGAACCTCTTCATGTCATTCACCTACATAAGCGATCATTTCTCCACAAGAATGATCCCTGATGACCTTGTCAGACAGCGACATACATACATACATACATACATACATGTATACATATATAGACATAATCATAATCATGATCACAACATAATTACCAAATATCATAAGGTATGGGTTAAGGGAACTCCATTTATGCATGCAACACATGCTCAACATTGAGAACAACAGTCCCCAACATGGCAAAAGAATATGACGCCTCAATTCCATTAACCTTACATTTCCCATGATTTTCCTACCATCATCCATTTACACCAATGGACCCAACCAATTTGACAACTGGTTGTCATACTCTTGCCTTCAACTGCCCTAATACTTGTACCGAGCTTAATCTGAGTCTTTCATTACCTGCCAAGTTTCATTCAGCTCTCCCCGAGCTCCACTAACTCCCTATTCCCAAACCAATTTCCAAGACATTTAAAACATAAAATGAAAGAACAAGAAATCCAACAAGAAGGAATCCATGAAAACCGATAACAATATGACATCACAAACAAAGTGTCATTGCCATTTACAAGACGCAAACAAAACCTCAATCAAGCACAAAAAAATCACAAAATACCAAAAGCACAAGACTAACAACATACACCATGACTCAATCTCCATGGTTCCCAGTGCCTCCAAGTGAAATCTCAACCTGAGCCTTCTTTAAGATTCCATAGCAATCTCTTTTGCCATGCAATCCCCTACATCATATTTCCATAAAGACATAACTGTCATCGTATAAGTAAACATAAAAACATACTAGCTACCTTACTTTGTCATACTAGTGCCAAACATGTTACCCTACAACTGCTCACACATGTCAACCACATGTTCCAAATATCAAGACAATCGTATCTATCAATTTGAAATCAACCTTTACCAAACCTAACAATCATGTCATAATCCATATTCATTAGACATAATGCTACAATTTTCACCTATTACACTCAAGTACATGTCAGTTATCTCAACACACATGTGTTAGTACAATCATCTTAAAACAAGATCATTTCTTGATGCAATCTTATAGACACATACTCATATCATGCAATTAATCAAACATTCAACAACAAATAGATGACATAATAGTCACCAACACTCAAACACCAAATAGACGACATAATCAAGCATTCAAGCACAAAGTAGATGACATAAGTAAGCTCATACCTTAATGTATCTCATGGGAGGCTATATTTTCTACACAATCAATCTAGTTAGCATGATATAGCTTCACAACACATCAGCTAAAACACAAATAAGATCATGATATCCATAACAGTAACTAACTAACATGTTCACATCATAAGATCATAAACATTTGTTGTTCCTGCATAATAATCACATATGTATGATCAATCTAGATTAGTACAACACATTGTCACAAATAAGTCGACTCATACCTGAATGTCATAATCTTAACCATCTACATAGGCCAATCCAATAACCCTGGTATTTCACCAAGAGTGTTGCAACTCCTAAGGGCTCCTCAACTCTATTTATCAACCTGGGGTTCATACAAACTTCAAGATGACAGTGCTATATGCATAGTAGATGGGATTCTACTCATGCCACCCTCAACTAGGAAATTTGATCAATAGTGTTCCAAGACCATTCCTCCTACTGAATTAGAATGAAATCTAGTAAATGGTGCAATTTAGAAGCTACCTCTAACTATGAAAAGGAAAATGTTATTAACTTCAACTTGCAAATTCCATATAAACAATTCATGAAAAGAAAAGAATTAAACTACTTACAGAAAGGAAACTACATATCTTGCAATCATCCATCTAGTTATCAGATCTACTTGTAGAAAAGTAGTTAACCTACCAAACCATAATTCAAGATTTTGTGTACCATCTAACTAGCTCATTGTTGCATGTAAATCAATGTTCTATTTGTGCCAAATCTGTGATAAGGAAACTAACACTATTATGTTTTTGCAGTGAAGGAAAAGGAGGGTTTGGAGTGGCCTAGGAGCTTCCCTTGATCATGAATTCATAGCTATGGGTCAACATCCTTCTAAACTAAGTCCCAATTTGAGCAAGGACCAAAATTGGTGAAGAAAAAGCCTACTACAGGTGTGCTACAAGAGGCTACTACAGGTGCCCTGTATTGCTACAGGAAGGCCTGTAATGCTATAGAAGGTTTTTCGATATGGTTTAAGAGGTGAAAATGATGGTTTAAAGTTATGTAAAGTGGATGGAGATTGAGGTATATGAGTGAAGGGTGGGCAAAGCCCCTAGCCAAGCTCAAAACCTTTTGAAGGCCTGTTTTTCACTAGGAGGTATGCTCTCTGTGGTCCTAGGAAAATCATCTCATGAACTGAATTTTTAGGACAGAATTTGGGGTTCACGAGAGAAGGTGAGGAATTCCAAGATAAAAGTGGTGAAGGTTCCCTTTCCTATAGGTCCAAACAGCCCTTCGATCATCACGTGCATAGACTCATTTATCATTGACAAAATGAAACAACTAGTAATGGAAAATATGAGTTGAATTTAAATATTATCTAATCTATGCCAAAACTCTGATTTAATCAATAAACCAACTCCTAATCTATATCAAGCACGTGAAAAATAAGATGACTAACACAAATCTTATTCCAAGAAATCATAAACATAATACTTTTGGATTGTGGTTGTAAATCCTTCTATTCGTGCTCCCATGAGAGAGATGAGGTAGAGGTTGTAATCACATATTTTGATGGATTATTCTCTATTGAAATGCAAGAATCTAGAACTACTCTGAACTAAAAGAGATACAAATACACAAGAGGGACCTAAGCCACTAGGGTTGGGCCCAAACCTAAGAGCCTCATCCCTCTGGAACTAACTCGGTGATGAATCAATAATAAGCTTCTCATTATCATTGAATCAATGTCTAATACATCACATAATAGTAAAAAATAACAGTGCCAAGTTCTTGAGCTAGATAGCTACCTAGATTAAAACAAAACTCCAATCCTAATGATCTATTTTACATGCTTATTTATACAAGACGGCAGCTACTAGCAACTCCCTAGAAAATAGGAATATTTATCTCCCACAACTTGAGAATGGTGGATCTTGTTCCTCATTACTTGCACTTGCTTGGCTGCAATGACCTCAGTACTTTCACTTGCTTAGCTGCCAATGACCTTGAGTTGATGAGAGAGAGAGTGTTGTGATATTAGGTTGATTGAGGGTGTTAAAGAGGCAGACAACCCCCTAGATTCTCTCCTTGTTGTCTACTCCGAGCCCCTACATAGAAATCATCTCAAAAATTGCTCCATTTCCTGCAATTAAACCATATTAGGCCACATGACATAACAAACATTTTTTATCCTTCTCACTAAGCACAATATAACAAAACATATAAATAAATGTCAGAAAGAGATAGTTCTAAAGTTGGAGGGTGGCATCATGACTCTTATAATGTACCTATTGATGAGCATCATCAATTCTCATCAGCAACATATAACATAATCATCAAACTAACTACAAGTTAAAATATAACATTTTCATCAACGACATATAACATAATAATCAAGTTAACTAACATAAAACAACAACAACAATGCATACAACCACAGGTTACTATCATTCATGACTATCTGACACGTGTGCATATGAAGACACTAATCAACTAGAATTTATCATACATCTAACCATAATAATAATAGAATGACGAGCATATCAGTAACATTGATTCTTATAAAAAACATTAACCAACATACTTGCACGCCCACCATACAAACCTGTATGATGATCTGCTCTTAACTCAAAGTCCATTGTTGCAACTTTACTTGAATACTTTTCATCTCCTGCTCTATCTTAGCTAACACATTAGCATCATAACATACCAATGGCATCATGATTACCTAATTGCATACAATGACCTCACAATGCATGTCTGACCTACTATACATGCATAACCATAACCATGACAATGCATTCATAACAACATATAGACACTAACATGCATAAGAAATGCATATACAACCATACACTCATGATGACACATTCCACAACAACACCATCAAAATTCACATGGACACATCACTACAACCATGATCAACACCATGCAAATGCAACAAGCACATGGACTACAAGCATAAGGAACACATGTAACTAACATGAATGCATGACCAACACATCATCCATCCAGTCTAAGGGGTGAACCATTCTCTAATACCACTATGTGGTATCATATATCACCCAAAAATAACGGAAAGTAGACACCACCCAAAGAGAATGGAACCCACTTTGATACCACTCTGTGGTATCATATATGATCCATTGAGAGCGCAACCTACTATGATACCACTTTGTAACACCCTATTTTAGTGGCTACAACCACCCTCCAAAATTTTTTCTTAGCCCATTTTGGAGCCTCCCTACCAACTTTTCACAACACCTTGTCTTGCTTCATCAAGTACACAAGCTTCAATGTTTTTCATGCACAAAGGCAGCATGTCAATCACAGCATAATGCATTTCCCTCGCAGGTTGTTCACCCGGACTTGGACCAACTACAGTCTGAGCAGATTCCCTAAGAAAATTGTGCATTTCTAGAGGGCAACTAGACTTCCCTCCAGAAATTGCGTAATTTTGTCTGACATCCTGTTGGGCTCCATAATTGTGCAATTCTGCCAGCCAACACTCCTAGCACGAATTGTGCAAATTTCCCCAGCAGGGCTGCTCGGCCTAGAATTTGTGCAAATCTACACAGCAGCCAGCTTCTCTGCCCAGAAATTGTGCAAACCTCCTAGGTAGTCATCCCAGCTCCGAGCCAGAAATGCGCATTTTTCTCAAGCAATTGAGCAGTTGCATGCATGAGTAGTCTGGTTGACTAGTTCCACCAAGGACCAAAGAAACTTGACTTGCATGCATGCATGACTTGCTCTTCCTAGAATAGAAAAAGGAAACATGCAAAATGCATCCCATGATTTAAGGAGCTATTTTTAGCAGTTGAGGGTTACATGCAAATTTGTTTTAGAAACTTCCCTCCAAGTGTCGCCTTTTCCTAGATTTGTGGCATGCACGTCATGAGCCAAAACTTACTTATTTGACGCATCAAATCTCATTATTTCACATCAATCTAGGGAGCTCTAACATCCTAGAGCACATTTAGGACTCTTCGACACATTGATGGGCCCCAGTATTGCAGCAATAATGCTGCAACTCCTGGGACTCGCTTCTTTACTTTTATCAACCTGGTAGTTCGTAACAAACTTGGAAGCGACGATGTTGTATGCACAAGTACTAGCTCTTGCCGCGGCTATCACTTGATCAGCTGGCACAAGTCTGTTAGGAGATTAAGCTAACTTCTATGAGCTCTTAGAAGAATCTTTTAACTTTGATGGATGAAATCTAACTCAACAGAAGCTAATCTACTTGCAGAAAGAATATGAAAGCTAAAAGGAAACGCAAACCCTAGCAAACCCTAGTTTTATCGACTAACCCTACTGGTGCAAGAAAAGAGTTGGAAGCGGTGGAAATGGATGCCATTGATTTTTATAAAGGTGAAATGCATGTAACTAAGCTACTTCTACAATGAAATCTGGAAAAAACATCCTTTTGTATTTTTGAGTAAGTTGGCAGAATTATTATGCATGTGCTTTAACTATTTTTTACTGTGCAGAGGTTGATTGATGAAAGGGAATGCTTGCAGGAGGTTGGGAAGGTGAAAAGAGGGCCTAAGGGGTCCCTAGCACCCTTCCAGAGAGTTTCACAATGATCGGATTTCAAGAAACCACTTTTGTGAGCTTCTACAGGAAGTCTGCAGGGGTTCTACAGGATGTATTGTAGCTTCTACAAGATGTTCTGTAGCTTCTACAGGATGTTCTGAAAAGAGAATTTTGGAGGGTTGATGGAGGAAAAACAGTGGGAAAGTGGAAATGGAGGTTGGATAAGGATGTTAAGGAGTCTAGGACCTGGTGAATGATGCTAAGGAGCGATTGGATTTGTTTGAGGATGGAGGGAGCAATGATGCACAAGAATGTAGAAATTAGGGCAAAGTGGGAAAATGTGGCAAATGAAAGGCAAGAATCTGAGTTGGAGGACGAAGCGGGTTACATTGATGGGATAAGGGTAGGCAAAGAGGTATTATAGATGCTCTGCACACTATTTCTCAAGACTGATCGAAGGAAGACTAGAAAAACAAAAGATCTAGCTATTTTGACCTAATTTGACCTAGAAACCATAAGCAAGATGAACAGAAGTTTATTGGCAAAAAAATCATGGAAAACAACTATGGAAACCAAGCAAGAATGGATCTAAGCATGTAATCACAACTGGTACCAACTTTTGCAACTAAGAATCTAATACTAGAAATTGCATGAAGAAGCAAGAACAGTGTTTTTATGGAAGCAAGGACACCTAGGTCTCAGCTCATGGTCCCAAGGAGGGAGAGGTGAGATCGAAGGTTGCTTGATGGCATTTTTCGAAGATATTTTCTGTTACCAACTTGTTAAATCACTTGAAACATGAAAATATAATCATCAAAAACAACCTAAGTAACAAAGCAAGATCTTAATCTAGATAACAGATTTTATTCTAAGAATACAACAAAGACACATAAAAGTACACAAAGGAGGTACTGGGCACTTGGGTTGGGCCCAACCCCAAGAGCTATAGCCTCCTAAGAAATATTAAAGCTGGTGCAAAGCTGGATTCATCTTTATTGATCAAAAAATAATAGTTACATCCCAGAAACTGTCTACAAGAAAAAGCTTGAAAATGTGTTAAAATGCATAGCTAACCTACTGACTAACATCTAACTAAAATCGAACTAAAAAATGACTAACTGACTAACCAACCCAAATGAGGCCCTAAGCCCTCTTATTTATACAAATTGAGGACCCCAACAGTCCTCCTAAACTTTAGGGACTCGCTGCCAAAACTTGCAGTTAACAGCAACTTTACTAGCCCTTGCTCGGCTGCCCTTGTGATAATCGATGTGGTGGCCCTTGAACTCCAAGATGCTAGTGGAGAATTCAAGGTAAGGGCTCATAAATGAAGGGGACACCTTCCTACAAATCCTCTCCACAAATTTGGCTGCCAAGTGCTCATTTAAACCTTTGATTTTGTCTCCAAATTGACCAAAAGACTACATAAAGCACACATTAGACTTGTTGGCATAATAACTAACCCAATTCACTCTATTAGCATAAATATAATCAAAAACATGCAATAAACTAATGAGAATGGTGGAATAAGTCGAATTAGGAGGCTGAATGAGCCCATATAATTATTCATTTATGGGGCTCATCATCACCCCCCTACTGAAAGTGTTGCTCATCCTCTGAGCAACTAATCTATCTCTTCATCTTTTATGGCCCTGGTGGCCTCCCTATCATGCCAAGCTTCTGAAGTGATTTCCTTCTCGGTCATGAAACCATGCTTTCTCTCTACTTCTTCCCACTGCTTGTGCTCCCTTCTCTTGTAGCAGTTTTTGTAGCGCCTCAACCTCAGCCTGCAGCTTGTCCTCTCTCTGTTGTTCATCAGATGTTTCCTTGTCTGCTGGAGGCCCTTCTTGCTACTGTTGTTCAGCCAAAATGGAGGGCCTATCTTCATTATGACTTCCTTGTAGTTGTAATTGTTGTTTAAGCAGCTCATTCTCCTCCTGTAGTTTGGTCCTTTGACTGCTTTCCACGTGCCTTACAATAGCCAATCCCTTCCTTGATTCCTTGAGTTCTTCTTCCAGGTGACCTATTTCTTCCACA
Organism: Pinus taeda; assembly: GCA_000404065.3. Lineage (NCBI taxonomy): Eukaryota > Viridiplantae > Streptophyta > Pinopsida > Pinales > Pinaceae > Pinus > Pinus taeda. The sequence goes on from APFE030196808.1 coordinate 36,084, forward strand.
ACCTTGGACTTGGCAATCCTCATCCAAGTGTGAATCCTCACCCTTTCTTGCTCTAGTGCAAAGAAGAGTGGTACCACAAATTTCTGAGGAATTATCTTCCCAGCTTCTTAACAGGTTATAGTATGAGCCCAAGCTAGGCTTAGGGCTGGGTTCCAATATTTCCTCAGCCTTTTCTTCTTCCTATGATGGTTTGGCTGCCTTTTCCTCCAATTTCTCGGTATCTTTTAACTTAGCTAGAGTTTCCTGTAGAACTGTCTCAGCTTCCTGTAGAGTTGTCTTCGAGTCCATCATCCTAATTCTCTCTCTCCAGGTGGAGCTTTTTGGGCTTCCCCGTTCATAGGTGATGGATATCTTTGAAGGAGACTCCTCCTTTTGTTTATTTGTTGTGTCCTTAATGACAATTGGCTCCTTTGATTGTGGCTGGGGTCTGCCTACTTTCATCTGTGTGCTCCTCCTTGCTTTAAAGTGCATGGAGGTTTGTCTCTTTCTCTTCCTTTTTGTTTTGGAGGTGTGCTTAAGGTAGCAAGTACAGCTGCTACCCCCTGGTCAATATCTCAGGTGATTTCTCCTCTTACTTTTCAGTTTCCATGCTTCCTGTAGAAATCCCTGTGTCAACTATTTCTGTCTGTTTTACTGGATGTGTCTTTTCCTTTTATTCCTGTGTGTCTGCTTTGGCTGTGACATCCTTCAGGTGGACTTTTTTCAGCCATCTCTGCCCAGAATTCGGCTGTCTGTTTATGAAAGGAAGAATTGTGTTTCTACAGACAGAGTACAGAGCACAATTTTTCTTCTCAGCACACATACAGACATGCAAGTTCAAAATTTTTCATACACAGGTTGGCCCCACAGTTGCATATCTTCTCTACAGGAGAATTTTAAAGACAAGAAACGCGGAGGAGAATCTTGATGCAGACACAACTGAGAAACTCAGTGCAATAAACAAGAAAAAAATTTATTTCCAATTCACAGGCAGATTTTTCACTAATTTTCCAATCTCATGCCATGTTCAATTCACCACTTTGCACAAACAAATCATGCACAAAGAAGCTTCCTCAATCCTACCTCGTTTTGAGCTTGAAATTCGCTGAAAATCCCAGGTTTTCTTTCTGCACGGCTGTTTTATGTGTTTCCTGTAAAATGCTCTTGTTTCCGGTAGAATGAAACTGTGCTTCCTGTAGAGCCTCATAGGCAGGAGATTTTTTAAAAAATAGCAGAAATCTCGAAAAATCAGGCAGGAATCTTGTAGAGGACCACTGGTTAGCTGATCTGGAAGTGGTGGACGTGTGCTTCAGTTGTGAATGTCGTGAAGGCGCAGTGAACAAAGAGTGGTGAGAGTTTCAATCAAGCATCATTTAACTGTAGCGTGATTCGTGTGAGAAGATGAGGTGGCCGGATGTGCATTAGCCCCATGCAGACTGCAGTGCTGTTATGAACTGTATGTTCTCTTCTTGTTAATCACTTGACATCAGTTGCACTGGAGTTCAAACAACCAACACTACCTAATTTTTTAAATTTCACGTGAGTTGACTATACACATATGCTGCATGGTTTCCGGTTGAGCGCTAGAGAACTGGACAAGGCACTGTCTGAACTGGACGAAGGTGGCCAGTTAGCTGGCCACCGATCTTGTTTAATCCCAACCATCTCATTGCTCATGCAGTTCTTAAATTACATTCATGCAACAAGGGAATGGGTTTAGTCACGTACCTGGAAGTCGAATGTCCTGGTCCTTTTTTGCTGCTGCATGCGCATATTCTGTGGATGCATGCTGGTTTGTTTGCTAATATATGGCTTATTTCCTGGTGTAGGTGTCCTCTAGCTGGACCTACGCTGCAGGAGCCTGCTTCAACGTTCACATTTGCACCCTCATGTTGTTGACGCTGAATTTTTACAGGACAGCAACTTGTTTTCTCCATTGCTCCTGAACGATAGATCATATTGACCTAAACCTTTTTGAGCATGCTTCTATCTTCATTATGCACCTCCCATAGCAAAATTGCGGTCAATGGATTTACAGATTTCGAGAAAAACTAAAAATGGCTGAACGTGACAAAGGTTAATTTCTCGAAACAGGTGCGCTGGAATTGGCTGAAACTGCTTAGGCAGGTTACTATCACCCATATGCATCTCCCCATGAAACAGGTTTTGAAATGAATGCACAGATATGGAGAAAATACAAAAATGGCTGAAGGTGATGGAGGATGATTTCTTGGAAACCATGCACCAGAATTGGCTGAAACTGTTCGAGCACATTTCCATCATCCCTATACAACTCCCCGTAAAATGGTTTTGTAAATGGATACACGGTTTTCACGTGAGGGAAAAAACAAACTTTTGTTCTATGTATTTTTGCTTCAAAGCATTCTGCAAGCGGTTTGCACAATAAGAAAAAATGAGCTTGGGCTGTAATGCAGACTTGGAATTGATGGGAGAGAGGTTTGAGGATTGTAGGAGGACTTATGAACCCTTTAGGAAGCTATCATGTTCGCCAAACTTCCATTTAAAATCCATTCTAGCTTCCTGTAATTTCTATAGGAACTTTCTGTAGAACACACAATTTTTAGGAAAGAAGCACAATGAGATGGAAGAAATAATGGAGAAGGGTGAGGGATGGAAACATGGATGTTTGCAGGCCTCATGAACATATTCCCAGCCTTCGGGTCCTCTTCAGAGATCAATTTTGGCTTGTTTGTAGGCTTCGTGTAGAAGACATAGAACTTCCTGTAGAAGGTGAAATATCAGTCCGAATGGGACCAAATCTTGCGAAAGGGTGGTGGTCATGGAGGAATGGATTATGAGGGATGTTGGCAGCCTGGTGCTAGCCTCAGTCCTTGTTTTGTGCGATCCTCCTAATCTATAATGCCCTTCTTGCAACCTGCAATTTATTCACCAGAAATTAGGTCTATTCTTCTTTTTCTCTTTTTTTTTTTTTTTTGAAAACAACTAGAACGCCTCATGGAGGTTTTCACCTTAGATTTTTATTTTCCTTTCATTTTTTTATTTTTTCTTTTTTATTATTTTCTACCCTACCCTACTTGAAAAACAAAATCTTTTTCAAGTGTAAGAATACTTCCAATGGAGCCATGTGCACATCGAAATTAGAGACAAAATTATGTGGAGGCTTGAAATGCATGCTTTGACAAGTATCTGGATTTCAGAGACCAAATGATTTGACTTTGAAGGGATCAAACATAGCTGAGGAAGAGAGTAATGCTACAACTTAGTGACCGTCTGGAACCATATCTCAATATAGCTCTGATATCCTTGGTCCTTTTGCTGATCTGGATCATTCTTCATGTCACCTTCTATCATGACCTTCTCATCTTCCTCTTTCTGCTGATTTTTATCTCGAGTACATGGAGGATTTGATGGTAACCATGAGGTAACTCTCTCGATCTCTGATTTTGATGTCTTCTCTTCATCAAGTTCAACCCATGGTTCTTTGATCTCCTCCTTTGAGTCTTCTTTTGTTGGATGTGGTCCTTTAATGCTTTCAATATAATCTCTTTTTTGCAATACTCTTCCTGATTTATGGTGAAGATCATTGAGCTCAAGAGGAGTCATTTTGACATGTTGTGCCTCAGCTTTGCAATTGAGTTGATCTATTCCAATGTGCGGTTTTGGAAATGGTGGTAAGGGTAGTTGAGTGGGGGTGTATATTTGAGATGGATGTGGATGGGGTTGTGGTTGGGCAGGTGGTGGAGGAAAAGGAGCGGGAAGAGATTTATACTGGGGCCTCCACCCCTGATGAGGTGCATGCCACTGAGGTTGTGGTTGAGCATAAGAGTGAAACGAATGAGAAACTGGAGGAGCATGGTATTGAGGAGTATACGACCAAGGAGGGGGTTTGGACTAGGAAGGACGAGCAAGGGGACCCCAAGAAGGCATGGAAGTGGCTTGATAGGGGTTATAATAGGTCTGGGATGTCTCTTGCATTCCCTCCTGGTAAGGTCTGGGTTTATGTGGCCTTCTTTCGTTCATGAAATAGAGTGGTTTAGTGGCTCCTTTAGCCCTCTGATATGCAGCTTTGATTCTGGGTAAGGACGGGCATTGATCTGTAAGATGGTCTTCTTCAGAGACAAAACACACTTCTATAGAGTACAATGGACATTTGTTCCTAGGATGCTTTCTAATGCACTTGGGACAAAAGATGGCCAAAGCCCTCTTGGCTTCCTCTTGCTTCCTTTGGATCCACAAGGTATCCAATTGCATGGCAAGAAACCCCCTCATATCGCTCTTGAAATCTTCCATCAGATTTTCACATTCACCTCTAAAGATTGAGTTGCAAGAAAAGGTACTGCTCCCAACATTTATGTTTGCAGCCATTTGCTCTAGAGGAATGTTTTCTTCTTCTTCTCCCCTAGAGGTTCTTCAAATATGTCTTGCTTTCCACCTAGGGGTTCTTCTTAATCACAGCCATCGAAGAAGAGAGAAGGTTGGTTGTGTGAAGCAGTGGGGGTGTTGTGCAAACATTTTTCTGAATTATCTC
>APFE030196808.1:46488-97923 GCA_000404065.3 Pinus taeda
CCAAGCTAGGCTTAGGGCTAGGTTCCAATATTTTCTCAGCTTTTTCATCTTCATGTAATGGTTTGGCTTCCTTTTCCTCCAATTTCTCGGTATCTTTTAACTTAGCCAAAGTTTCCTGTAGAACTGTCTCATCTTCCTGTAGAGCTGTCTTCAAGTCCATCATCCTAATTCTCTCTCTCCAGGTGGAGGTTTTTGGGCTTCCTCGTTCATAGGTGATGGATATCTTTGAAGGAGACTCCTCCTTTTGTTTAGTTGTTGTGTCCTTAATGACAACTGGCTCCTTTAACTGTGGTTGGGGTCTATCTACTTTGATCTGTGTGCTCCTCCTTGCTTTAAAGTACATGGAGGTGTGTGTCTTTTCCTTTCATTCCTATGTGTCTGCTTTGGCTGTGACATCCTTCAAGTGGAATTTTTTCAGCCCTCTCTGCCTAGAATTCGGTTGTCTGTTTATGAAAGGAAGAATTGTGTTTCTACGGACAAAGTATAGAGCTCACTTTTTCTTCTTAGCACACATACAGACACGCAAGTTCAAAATTTTTCATGCACAAGTTGGCCCCCACAGTTGCATATCTTCTCTACAGGAGAATTTTAAAGACAAGAAACACGGAGGAGAGTCTTGATGCAGACACAACTGAGAAACTTAGTGCAACACACAGGCAAATTTTTTATTTCCAATTCACAAGCAGATTTTTCACTAATTTTCCAATCTCATGGCATGTTCAATTCACCACTTTGCACAAACAAATGATGCACAAAGAAGCTTCCTCGATCCTACCTCGTTTTGAGCTTGAAATTCACTGACAATCCCAGGTTTTCTTTCTGCACGGCTTTTTTCTGCATTTCCTGTAGAATACTCTCGTTTCCTGTAGAACAAAACTAAGCTTCCTGTAGAGCCTGATAGGCCAGAGATTTTTTTAAAAATGGCAAAAATCTCGAAAAATCAGGTAGGAATCTTGCAGAGGACCACTGGTTAGCTGATCTGGAAGTGGTGGACGCGTGCTTCAGTTGTGAATGTCGTGAAGGCGCAATGAACAAAGAGTGGTGAGAGTTTCAGCTGAGCATCGTTTAACTGCAGCGTGATTCATGTGAGAAGATGAGGTGGCCAGATGTGCATTGGCCCCATGCAGACTGCGGTGCTATTATGATTTGTATGTTCTCTTCTTGTTAATCACTTGACATCAGTTGCACTGGAGTTCAAACAGCCAACACTACCTATTTTTTTAAATTTCACGTGAGTTGACTATACATGCATGCTGCATGGTTTCTGGTTGAGCACTAGAGAACTGGACAAGGCATTGTCTGAACTGGACGAGGGTGGCCAGTTAGCTGGCCACCGATCTTGTTTAATCCCAACCATCTCATTGCTCATGCAGTTCTTAAATTGCATTCATGCAACAGAGGAATGGGTTTAGTCACGTACCTGGAAGTTGAATGTCCTGGTCCTTTTCTGCTGCTGCATGCTCATATTCTATGGATGCATGCTGGTTTGTTTACTAATACATGGTTTATTTCCTGGTGCAGGTATCCTCTAGCTGGACCTACGCTGCAGGAGCCTGTTTCAACGTTCACATTTGCACCCTCATGCTGTTGACGTTGAATTTTTACAGGACAAAAACTTGTTTTCTCCATTGCTCCTTACCGATAGATCAGATTGACCTGAAACTTTCTGAGCATGCTTCTATATTCGTAATGTACCTCCCATAGAAAAATTGCGGTTAATGGATGTACAGATTTCGAGAAAAACTGAAAATGGTCGAAGGTGAAAAAGGTCAATTTCTCGAAACCCATGCACTGGAATTGGCTGAAATTACTTGGGTAGGTTACTATCACCCATAAGCATCTTCCCATGAAACAGGTTTTGAAATGGATGCACAGATATGGAGAAAATGCAAAAATGGTTGAAGGTGATGGAGGCTGATTTCTTGGAAACCGTGCATTAGAATTAGCTGAAATTATTCAAGCATGTTGCCATCATCCCTATACAACTCCTCGTAAAACGGTTTTGTAAATGGATGCATGATTTTCATGTGAGGGAAAAAACAAATTTTTGTTCTATGTATTTTTGCTTCAAAGCATTCTGCAAGCAGTTTGCACAATAAGAAAAAATGAGCTTGGGCTGTAATGCAGACTTGGAATTGATGGGAGAGAAGTTTGAGGATTGTAGGAGGACTTATGAACCCTTTAGGAAGCTATCATGTTCGCCAAACTTCCTTTTAAAATCCATTCTAGCTTCCTGTAATTTCTACAGGAACTTCCTGTAGAACACACAATTTTTAGGAAAGAAGCACAATGAGGTGGAAGAAATAATGGAGAAGGATGAGGGATGGAAACATGGATGTTTGCAGGCCTCATGGACATATTCCCAGCCTTCGAGTCCTCTTCAGAGATCAATTTTGGCTTGTTTGTAGGCTTCCTGTAGAAGACACAGAACTTCCTATAGAAGGTGAAATCTCAGTCCGAATGGGACCAAATCTTGCAAAAGGGTGGTGATCATGGAGGAATGGATTGTGAGGGATGCTAGCTGCCTGGTGCTAGCCTCAGTCCTTGTTTTGTGCGATCCTCCTAACCTGTAATTCCCTTCTTACAACCTGCAATTTATTCACCAGAAATTAGGTCTATTTTTCTTTTTCTCTTTTTTTTTTTTTTTGAAAACAACTAGAGCGCCTCATGGATGTTTTCACCTTAGATTTTTATTTTCCTTTCATTTTTTTCTTTTTTCTTTTTTATTTTTTCATACCTTACCCTACTTGAAAAACAAAATCATTTTCAAGTATAAGAATACTTCCAATGGAGCCATGTGCACATCGAGATTAGAGACAAAATGATGTGGAAGCTTGAAATGCATGCTTTGATAGGTATTCAGATTTCAGAGACCAAATGATTTGACTTTGAAGGGATCAAACATAGCTGAGGAAGAAAGTACTGCTGCAACTTAGTGACTGTTTGGAACCATATCTCAATATAGCTCTGATATCCTTGGTCCTTTTGCTGATCTGGATCATTCTTCATGTCACCTTCTATCATAACCTTCTCATCTTCCTCTTTTTGCTGATTTTTATCTCGAGTACATGGAGGATTTGATGGTAACCATGAGGGAACTCTCTCGATCTCTGATTTTTATGTCTTCTCTTCATCAAGTGCAACCCATGGTTCTTTGATCTCCTCCTTTGAATCTTCTTTTGCTAGATGTGGTCCTTTAATGCTTTCAATATAATCTCTTTTTTGCAATACTCTTCCTGATTTATGGTGAATATCATTGAGCTCAAGAGGAGTCATTTGGACATGTTGTGCCTCAGCTTTACAATTGAGTTGAGCTATTCCAATGTGCGGGTTTGAAAATGGTGGTAAGGGTAGTTGAGTGGGGGTGTATATTTGAGATGGATGTGGATGGGGTTGTGGTTGGGCAGGTGGTGGAGGAAAAGGAGCGGGAGGAGATTTATACTGGGGTCTCCACCCCTGATGAGGTGCATTCCACTGAGGTTGTGGCTGAGCATAAGAGTGAAACGAATGAGCAATTGAAGGAGCATGGTATTGAGGAGGATGAGACCAAGGAGGGGGTGTGGACCAGGAAGGATGAGCAGGGGGACCCCAAGAAGGCATGGAAGTGGCTTGATAGCGGTTATAATAGGTCTGGGATGTCTCTTACATTCCCTCCTGGTAAGGTCTGGGTCTATGTGGCCTTCTTTGGTTCATGAAATAGAGTGGTTCAGTGGCTCCTTTAGCCCTCTGATATGCAGCTTTGATTATGGGTAAGGACGGGCATTGATCTGTAGGATGGTCTTCTTCACAGACAAAACACACTTCTATGGAGTACAATAGACATTCGTTCCTAGGATGCTTTCTAGTGCACTTGGGACAAAAGATGGCCAAAGCCCTCTTGGCTTCCTCTTGCTTCCTTTGGATCCACAAGGTATCCAATTGCATGGCAAGAAACCACCTCATATCGCTCTTGAAATCTTCCATCAAATTTTCACATTCACCTCTAAAGATTGAGTTGGAAGAAAAGGTACTGCTCCCAACATTTCTGTTTGCAGCCATTTGCTCCAGAGGAATGTTTTCTTCTTCTTCTCCCCTAGAGGTTCTTCAAATATGTCTTGCTTTCCACCTAGGGTTTCTTCTTAATCACAGCCATCGAAGAAGAGAGAAGGTTGGCTGTGTGAAGCAGTGGGGGTGTTGTGCAAACATTTTTCTGAATTATCTCTACTCCTACAAGGCATGAAAGGAAATATTTTTTGGTTGATTTTGTTTTTTTTCTGCTTGTACCTGCAAAACTGAAATAGAGTGAACTGTAAATAAATAAAATCTATCTTGCTGAAATGAAAATGCGGAATTGAAATGAAAGTAGGAAAGGACTAATCTATTTTGATGAAATGAAATTGCAGGAATGAAATGTTAGGCTACGCTTGCAGAATTGAAATTGTGGAATTGAAATGCTAATCTACGCTTTCAGAATTGAAATGCTAATCTATGAAAGTGGGAAATATCTAATCTATGCTTGCTAAAATGAAATGAAATCAGGAAATGTCTAATCTACTTTTGCAGAAATGAAACTGCAGAATGGAAATGAAATAAACTACTTAGAAAAAGGTTGTAGTGGAAAATAGAAGAAAAGCAACAATGACCAATACTCTGACGCTTGCTCGGCAATGGCACCAAAAAGATAGTGGGCCCCAATATTGCAGCAATAATGCTGCAACTCTTGGGACTCCCTTCTTTATTTTTATCAACCCAATAGTTCGTAACAAACTTGGAAGTGACGGTGTTGTATGCATAAGTACTAGCTCTTGCCGCGGCTATCACTTGATCAGCTGACACAAGTCCGCTAGGAGCTTAAGCCAACTTCTATGAGCTCTTAGAAGAAGCTTTTAACTGTGATGGACGAAAGCTAACTCAACAGAAACTAATCTACTTGCAGAAAGAAAATGAAAGCTAAAAGGAAATGCAAACCCTAGCAAACCCTAGTTTTACCGACTAACACTACTAGTGCAAGAAAAGAGATGGAAGCGGTGGAAATGGTTGTCATTGACTTTTATAAAGGTGAAATGCATGTAACTAAGCTATTTATACAATGAAATTTATAAAAAACATCTTTTTGTATTTTTTAGTAAGTTGGCAGAATTATTATGCATGTGCTTTAACTATTTTTTACAGTGCAGAGGTTGATTGATGGAAGGAAATGGTTACAGGAGGTTGGGAAGGTGAGAAGAGGGCCTAAGGGGTCCCTAGCACCCTTACAGAGAGTTTCACAGTGATCGAATCTCAAGAAACCGCTTTCGTGAGCTTCTACAGGAAGTCTGCAGGGGTTCTACAGGATGTACTGTAGCTTCTACAGAATGTTCTGTAGCTTCTACAGGATGTTCCAAAAAGAGGATTTTGGAGGGTTGATGGAGGAAAAACGGTGAGAAAGTGGAAATGGAGGTTGGATAAGGATGTTAAGGGTTCTAGGACCTGGTGAATGAGGCTAAGGAGCAATTGGATTTGTTTGGGGATGGAGGGAGCAATGATGCACAAGAATGTAGAAATTAGGGCAAAGTGGGAAAATGTGGCAAATGAAAGGCAAGAATCTAAGTTAGAGGATGAAGCAGGTTGCATTGATGGGGTAAGGGTAGGCAAAGATGTATTACAAATGCTCTGCACACTATTTCTCAAGACTGATTGAAGGAAGACTAGAAAAACCAAAGATCTAGCTATTTTGACCTAATTTGACCTAGAAACCATAAGCAAGATGAACAGAAGTTTATTGGGAGAAAATCATGGAAAACAACTATGGAAACCAAACAAGAATGGATCTAAACATGTAATCACAACTGGTACCAACTTTTTCAACTAAGAATCTAACACTAAAAATTGCATGAAGAAGCAAGAACAGTGTTTTTATGGCAGCAAGGACACCTAGGTCTCAGCTCATGGTCCCAAGGAGGGAGAGGTGAGATCGAAGGTTGCTTGATGGCCTTTTTTGAAGATATTTTCTATTACCAACCTGTTAAATCACTTGAAACATGAAAAGCTATTTTAATCATCAAAAACAACCTAAGTAACAAAGCAAGATCTTAATCTAGATAACAGATTTTATTCTACAAATGCAGCAAAGACACATAAAAGTACGCAAAGGAGGTACTGGGCACTTGGGTTGGGCCCAACCCCAAGAGCTATAGCCTCCTAAGAAATATTAAATCTGGTGCAAATCTAGATTTATCTTTATAGTTACATCCCAGAAATTGTCTACAGAAAAAGCTTGAAAATGTGCTGAAATGCAGAGTTAACCTACTAACTAAAACTGAACTAAAAAATGACTAACTGGCTGACCAACCCAAATGAGGCCCTAATCCCTCTTATTTATACAAATTGAGGACCCCAAGAGTCCTCCTAAACTTTAGGGACTCGGCTACTAAAACTTGCAGTTAACAGCAATTTTACTAGCCCTTGCTCGGCTGCCTTTGTGATAATCAATGTGGTGGCCCTTGAACTCCGAGCTGCTGGTGGAGAATTTAAGGTAAGGGCTCATAAATTAAGGGGACACCTTCCTACAAATCCTCTCCACGAATTTGGTTGCCAAGTGCTCATTTAAACCTTTGATTTTGTCTCCAAATTGACCAAAAAGACTGCATAAAGCACACATTAGACTTGTTGGCATAATGACTAACCCAATTCTCTCTATTAGCATAAATATAATCAAAAACATGTAATAAAATAATGAGAATGGTGGATTAAGTCAAATTAGGAGGTTGAATGAGCCCATATAATTACTAATTTATGGGGCTCATCACACATCTGGCTTAGCTATTCACGGGTAAGTGGCCTCAACTTATCTTTTTCATCATTTTTGTCGCTTTTTGTGTATTTGCTTGTGTGAGTGTTGTTTTCTTGATTTATTTAAATTCTTGCTATCATTTACATGTATGCTAGCTTTTCCTAGCTCTGTTTCAGTTTTCCTTGCTATCTCACTACTGTCACATGCATGAAATTGTTTTGCATGAACGTTCGCCGAACTAGCAAACCGCTTCACCCACATGCATGTTGATCTATTTGCTGAAACCTTCATTCATGTTTTGCATGCACTGTCAATCACTTCTGCTTTCACTTAATGTCGCCATGCATTCACTGTCTTATTTTCTTTGAGTTTCCCGTTGGCGAGTTGGGCCAACCTTGGCCCGGACTATGCTTTCACTGAGACTACATTGCGCAATCTAGGGAAGGAAGGCTCTACCTTCTCTCTAGAAATGTGCATTTCTACCCATCACTACCCTCCATGACTATTTTGTGCATTTCTAAGGGGCAGTGACTGTTGGGCCAGAAAATTGCGCAATGCAGTCCCTGAGCCTGTAGTCACTCCCAACTAGAATTACGCATTCCGCAATCCCAGTAGCCAGCAGCCAGTCTGGATTGCACATTGCATAGATCCAACAACTAGTCCTACCTCCCAGACAGCCCAGACTACCTTTTGTGTAGTTCTGGTAACCAGTCACCCAACATCCCAAAAGAAATTGTGCAATCTTTCCCATTAGTTTCCCATGTATGTGTTGTGTCATTCCCCGAAGTAGATTTGTTTTCACTAACAAATTTCTTCCCATGCATGTTTCTTATCTCCATATCTTTCAAGTGTTCATTTGTCTCAATGGCTTCCAAGAAAACAGGATCTCAAGACACTGATGGGAATGCAGCTGGAGCAGCAATTGAGCAAGTGTCCTCTAGTCTGTCGATCTATGAAGATACAAAGTTGTATCTAGACAAGGACATCAAACTGAAGTGGCAAGAGGTAAATGAAATATTTGCAGGCACTTTTGGGGAAAAACTCGAAGACTCTCAGGTGTGTGTGAGCATTTACAAGTCTAGCTTATACCGGATTGCATGCAGATATCTCGTGTTCCCATGCACGGACATGATACACTGGATCATCTCTCACAATGATCTCGAGACAATGACCTTGATCAGTGTCAATGGGACAAAGCTTGCGACCTTATGGGAATGATATTATGATGAGATGTATCAGATGTCAGAGTCCGTGACTATCATGGAGGCTCCATTCATCTTACCCAATAGCAGTGCTAAGTCTAGAGACATTCTGAAGAATTAGGTAAAGGAGCCAGCTCGATTCAGGTTTTCACCCAACCATATCTACAATACAAAGATGTTGAGGAAGGCATACCAATACTCGATCATATTTTCCTTTCAACTGTATGGCCAAGCAAGCACAGAAAACTTCCCACAGAATTGGGTGGTTGCACTAGACCAATTGGCTAGAGAAGGAAAAACATGTAACTAGTCCTGCATACTAGCTCATCAGTTGAAGAAACAAGTAACGAAGGCTCGACAGTCACTCAGAGGTATGCATGTAGCTATTTACATGTTTGCCTACATCCTAGATGCATTTTGTGCCCGACAGGAGTTCCCAGGCTTGGAGTGGGCATGGTCACCAACAGAGACTGTTGTGAACACATATTTCAAGTTGTTGTCCAAATGCAGCTTCAAAGGAGTAATCACATAGTTTTCCGATCATTTTTTCACCCATGTGTACAAGACGATATTCGAACAAGATCCACCCTGCATGTCAAAGGAAGCAGTGGAGGCAATGATAGGCATTGCAGATTGGTATGCCTTACTATCTGACATTTTCATCCGAATGTTCAGTGTAGAGAAGCCTCCACATGTTCTGCCAAAGTTTTCCTTGGACGTACTTGTCATGTAAGAAGTAGCCTATCACATCTCGACAGGATTAAAAGATAGACTACTTCGGAAGAAGAAGGCACCTTGGCCCGCTATTCCATTGTGAATTGGGTTATATGAGATCCGAAGTATCAACTAAGCAGATGTCGAAGCAGAACCGATGAAGAAGTACCCATTCGACCTTTGAAGCTACAATCCGTATGACCCAAATTGCATTGTGAAAGATCATTGCACGACAGTTTAGTTCAACTAGATCCACAGGGGCATTTCATTATGCCGAGGAGGACCCATGGAGATATTGCTATAGTTTCTCCAAACCAAATGAATCAGTCAGCTTCGCAGTGGAGTGGTTAGCGAAGTAGTGTGAAGCAACATCATGGAAAGCACCAGTAGTAGCAGTAGTATTAGCAGTGGCAGCAGAGCCAAGCATACCAGTTCATGACAAAGGGAAGAGGAAGATTGTCGATAGCACGGAGGAGGAGAAAAGTTGCAAGTTTCAAGTAGAACCACTTGTAGAGATAGCAGTTATGGCTATAGAGGCAAAGAGGCTAGTGCAATAAGAGAATCGTGAAGGTAGAAGGACAAGAAGAGAATGGAAGAAGCAAAGAAGGAGTTGCATGAGCTGTGAGAGCAACTCCAAAAGGAACAAGAGATGTGAAAATAGGAGAGGGAAGCGCAGTAGCAGCAGATAAAGCAGGGGGTGCAACATGTGCAAACAGACAAAGCAGCACCCGTACAAGTAGTTGATTCATCTGAACAGCTGGCATTAGGAAAACAGGGTGAACCATCGTAGGGGAAAGACTTCACTCATTAGATAGAACAAGCACTTCAATAGCTCGATGCTGACATGGAGCAGCAGGATTTGTAACAGGACACCGACCTCATGCCTCACCACAAAGAGGCTAACTCACCTGCTTCAATGCATCCAGATGACCAAGGAGGCACTAAGATCCTTGGTGATCAGCTGGAAGAAGAGATCCACATCTCGATTGATGAATCCTACAATAGAGTTGTGTAGTCTTGCAGAGTGTCAACTTTGGAGGATCAAACATCTCCTATGCAAGTTGAAGAATGAGTGATCGTGACTAATGTGTGCAAACATCCAGCTGCCTTGGCCGATGTAACCAGGGTGTATGCCGAATCCACTAGCTCAAGTGTTCGCTTCCTAATAGCTAAGAATGAGTGAATGGAAAAGGAACTACAAATGGCTAAGCAAGGACGAGACTTGGTGACAATGTCTGCCCAAGATAAACTGAAGAAGGAGATACTAGATGAAGTATTGTCCCTTGACACAGTTATGCGAGCATTGTACTCCAAGTTTGGTACCATGCACAAGGCATTCGTCCATCTCAACGGATGGCAGAAGCATTGTGCTAGAAGAGCACGCATCTTGAATAATGTGCATGTTGTTGTTGGTGACATGAAAACATGGACGACGAAGTAAAAGGGAGCCCCAATTCACTTGCCTAAGATGATGAGGGTTGATGTGGTCAAGCTGAAGGCGCGTATCATAGTTCATCACTATCATACAGGCCTCCCATGCACGAGCATTCAATAGTATGGATGGTGTGGTGTGCATGCATGTTATCCCATCAATCAGGATGCTCACCCAAGTGAAGACAAAGAAACAGGTCTGACTAGAGCTTGACTCGTACTTCGACGAGTTGATGCGCATCGCCACCAGCCTAGACTTGCCTATCAGTGTAGATATCATGCACAAGTATGTTGCTGGTCTAACCACATTGAAGACAATTATGTGCATGCTTTCAAACAAGTTCGACAGAGGAGCAGTGTACCTGGATGCTATGGAGGCAAAGGTCAGGTTTCAAACAGACGTCACCGCGGAACACGCGGACACTATCAGGGACTACAGAGCTTGGCATCAATATGTTACTATTGATCAACATGAGGATGTTGAGCAATTGGACTTCTATAGTTGTCTAAGTCAGAGTGATGTCTAGTTTGGCTTGCTCAATCCATTGCGTTAACATGGGTACATGTGCATTGTAATTTTGAATCATGTCAAGTGTAAGTCAAGTGTCAATAGTGGATGTAACAGTCATAGAGTAGGTGAAGAGTCATGAGGATAGTTGAACAGTCACAAAGGGGAATGTAAAGGGCCACCCCACCCTTTGCTATAAATAGTCCCTCATAACTCATTGTATAGGCTTTTGGTCAGCCAAGCTTCTGATAAGACTATCTTGGAAAGAGCATGGACAGTATTGTAACATGCCTTGGCTTCTCCACTGCACGAAGCTAGTTCATCTCTTTCGAGGAGCAGGAAGATGTGGCTATAACATTCCATTGTTGGGGCTAGCAGGTTTACATGGATGTATTGTATGATTGGAACTTACACTTATTTGTATAATAATAGCTAGCACGTTTTCATGCATATGTTGTTATTGTATTTGGATTGCTTTAATTGCTATAGCAATGTATGTTGTTTAACTTACTTAGTTGTGTATGAACACCTTTTATGCAATTATATGAATCTTGTTGGAGATGTGTTGTTGGTTTAACCATCACTTTAGATTGTCGGACTAATTTCTTTCCAGCTTGTGATGCATCTTCGCTCGTGTGTTCCCTTCCCAACTGAGTACACTTACAGGTTGC
Source organism: Pinus taeda (assembly GCA_000404065.3). Lineage (NCBI taxonomy): Eukaryota > Viridiplantae > Streptophyta > Pinopsida > Pinales > Pinaceae > Pinus > Pinus taeda. The sequence goes on from APFE030196808.1 coordinate 57,766, forward strand.
CAAGGGGCACACTCATCTCAACCCACTTGTGTTAGAAACCTCTCATACACCTTCCTTGACTCACTACAGTGGTCACACCCTTGCTACTGACAGAGGTATCTTACTTGCCTCTATGCGACATCATGGTTAAGGCATTGCTTTACGACCCACTATTGGGACTCCTACATGAAACGTTCTGAGGTCTAATTGGGACTTCTTGCTGGGGAGATCCCCTTGACAATTTGGCAGGTCTAGCACCGTCAACATTTCTAGCGCTTCAAGGAGGGCCAGATGACAAGCTGTGTCCTCTCATCCAGTTTTGAACCTTTGCATACCTTTCCTGGATTCTTGCACTCTTCTCCCTCCACGATGTTTTTTGAATCATGAAGATGTCTCCACCACAAGGTAGTTTTTTGATCTCTTGTCCACTTACATGTATGATGGTGAAGGTGAAGTGAATTGGTCTGAGTACTTACATGACTTTCTTTCCATGCTTCATGAGGAGGATGGGTGTTTTGACGAACAGGCCAGCTTGTTGCTTGCACACACACTTCACGAATCTCCACATTGTTGGTTGCTCAGCCTACCCACTAATAGCGTGCACTCACTTAAGCATTTCTATGATCTCATTGAAGACGCTTTCTATTATTTTGATCCAGATTATCTTGACCAAAAACTAGTATAGCAATGGAAGGCTCTGCATGAATCAGTTATTTATTTTTAGCAGTGCTTCGGTGACTTGCAGTTTTAAGCTTTGAGGAGCCAGATGAAATTTGACTATCTATGGGACCGGTTCAAGTACTACCTTAAGAAATCTTCCCATCCCAAGAAGAAGCTTGATATCAAACCTCGCTTAACATTCTGCGTTGATGGAGCTGCGCAATCTCATGTGGATGCAGTCACTGTCTCGATTGACTGTCCACCTTCCTCTCATTCAACAGCTCCACCACTGATGAGTGATGTTGAGGATCAAACTCACACACTTGTTCAGCTTTCACATCCTCCTAACACACTTCCCTCAATTTTCACACAAATTTGGTTGTGAGTTCTTTGATTTCTCATATGCATTCTATTCTACGACTTTCGTCTTCACACTTAGGTGTTCCTCTAGATGATGTTGTCTTGTGTTCGTCCATTCCGAACTCTTCACTTGTTGTGAATGAGGAAAAAATGATTGACAGATTTGGTGTTGCACAACCAACATGCGTTGTCATTCATGAAGAGTATGAGTGGGAGCTTGAGCATCAACACTCAGTGAAGGAAGACTCCCTTCCATTTAAGCCCCCTCCGTTCTTTCCTAACATCTTTGGTGAACCTGTCATCCATGATTTCGTGTGCGTGTCTTCATCCACGGATGCACCCATTGTTGATCACTCGCAAGACTCACTAGAGGTTGGTCCATCATTCGACAACGGAGAGGATAAGCTATTCATTAAAAATCCACTTGATCTTTAATCTGTATTTTCTAGAAACACAGAGGATGAGTTTGTCCACTTTTCATCTACCCCTTTGTTTGATTCATCTAATCATGAGGATGTCGATGGAATCATTGATTTTTCTGATCATGGTCGTCGTGATCCATTTGTTTCTGCATTTGATCATGATCATGACTCTATCACAGTTAATCTTTCGAAGCCACCAATTTATGATGATTTATCTGATGATGAAGTTTAAACACCCAAGACTGTCGAGGCACTTCAGCCCAAGCTAATGGTTATGTCAGGTCCTCGCTTTCTTGGGGTTAGTCTCACTTTCGATCATGAAACTATTCAGTCACCCAAGGCTCATCATCACTCATTTGTATGCATTGAAGATCCATATCACACACAGATCACACCTCCTCCACTCAAACTGCACGATCCCATCACTCATGCATTGCAGGAATCTTACATTGCAAGCACTTGTTCGCAACGCAAGTTATATTTGTTTCTTTCATTTGCTTGCATGTCACATTCAAGAGTGTGCTTATGCTCCAAAGTTGAATACAGTGTCACACAGAATATTGATAAGTCCACGGACTGCTCATCATGCACTTGTACTCACTTATGTCATGGGGGCACTTTGAAAAATGAAGTGTGGTTGTCTTCATTGTTATATCCTTCTTTCTTGTTAGTTCACACAATTGGCTTGCTCACAGACCAAGCCTTCACCAAAATGGTTCAATCAATGCGTCACTGGCTGCAATGGAAATATCACTTCATGTGATCAAGCCCATACACCGTTAGTGTAGGAGTAGGAGTAGTGTTTTATTTCAGTCAGTTTGCTTGCATGCTTGTTTTCTTATTCGCTTTGTTTGCTTGTTTGTCTGCTTGCTTGTTTGCTTACTTGATTTGCTTTCACTTTTGCTTCTACTCTTACTTTTCTTTGTTGTTTGTTATTTTTCTTGTTTTTTATTGTTCGTTTGTTTTGTTCATAGGTTAGTTTTGCATGAAACCATGTATGACTCTGAAACGAGTTGGGTGAAGTAAAAGAGGGCTTGTACAGCTATCGCTACTTGGTTATCTATCATCTTGCCTCTGTATGAAGATCTTGTTACTTTTAGTTCGTGATATGTTGAAGGAAAATATGTATTCTTCAAAGTGAACCTTGGTGAAAACATAATGCTTGTGCGTTGATTAGTGTCACCTTCTCTAGTCGGTTTTTTTTGGGTTAACCCTTGTCATCTCAGTCAAGTAGAGTAAGGTGAGGGGGGAAACCTCAATAGGCATGTCAGAGATACAATAAACTACTTCTCTGCTGGAACAACCTCTTCTGCTATCAATAAGTCAGGATCCCTCTTTCGCCTCTGAAATGAATAAGTGTGATCCACAGATGAAAAAATGAAAAAATGAAAAGTCAAAAAATTCAAAATAAAAAATGAATAAGGTGAAAGAAGAGAAAGGCTTCCTGCGAGGGAGGTGATGCAAGTAACTCCGCCGAGGTACTGACCAGGCTCGCTAGCAATGGAGCGATGCTTGTGTTCCTATGTGACTCCATCGGGGTACTGTCTAGGCCTGCAGGCAGTAGAGCAACACCAGAGATGAAACTAAGACACTGACGAATATACTGCTTGTGCATCAATATACCCCTCAACCCCAATCGAAACAATTGTGTTGCCTTGGCTTGGAATGTGTGTCAATCGACCAAGAGCTTGGTAGATGCTACATCTTAAAATCAAGCTAGTGCGAAACCAGGATGAGTTGAGAATTGAACAATACTTCCGGAGGTGTTAGACTTCTTTTTCACGAACAAGGTCCATTCAGAGAGCTGGAGTTCTACCAGTGTGTCGCCAAGTGTTGTAGTGGCTACAACCACCCTCCAAAATATTTCCTTAGCCCATTTTGGAGCCTCCCTACCAACTTTTCACTGCACCTTGTCTTGCTTCGTCAAGTACACAAGCTTCAGTGTTTTTCATGCACAAATGCAGCCTGTTGATCACATCTTAATGCATTTCCCTCATAGGTTGTTCACCTGGACTTGGTCTAGTTGTAGGCTAAGAAGCTTCCCTAAGAAAATTGCACATTTATGGATGGCAACTAGCCTTCCCTCCAGAAATTGTGCAATTCTATCTGGCAACCTCTTGGGCTCCAGAATTGTGTAATTCTGCCAATGAACACTCCCAACAGGAATTGTGAAAATTTACCTAGAAGGGCTGCTCAACCCAGAATTTTCACAAATCTAGGTAGCAGTCAGCTACTCTCCCCAAAAATTACACAAACCTCTTGGGCAGTCAACCCAGCTCCTAGCCAAAAATGCACATTTTTCTCAAGCAGTTGAGCAGCTACATGCATGAGCAGTCTGATTGACCAATTCCACCTGAGACCAAAGAAACTTGACTTGCATGCATGCATGCATGCATGAATTTCTCTTCCCAGAATAGCAAAAGGTAACATGCAAAAGGAATCCCATGATTTAGGGAGCTATTTTTAGCAGTCAGGGGGTTACATGCAAAGTTGTTTTAAAAACTTCCCTCCAAGTGTCACTCTTTCCTAGATTTGTGGCATGCGTGTCATGAGCCCAAAATTATTTATTTGATGCATCAGAGCTCATTCTTTCACATCGATCTTGGAGCTAACATCCCATGGCATATCCAGAACTCTTCTACACATCTGGCTCATCTATTCACGAGTAAGTGGCCTTAAATTGTCTTTTTCATCATTTATGTCGTTTTTTGTGTATTTGTTTGTGTGAGTGTTTTTGGCTTGATTTATTTGAATGCTTGTTGTCATTTACATGTATACTACCTTTTCCTAGCTTGGTTTCATTTTTCGTTGCTATCTCACTATTGTCACATGCATGAAATTGTTTTGCACAAATGTTCGTCGAACCGGTGAACCGCTTCACCCACATGCATGTTGATCTATTTGTTGAATCTTTCATTCATGTTTTTCATGCATTGTCAACCAATTCTGCTTTCACATAGTGTCTCCATACATTCACTGTCTTATTTTCTTTTATTTTCCCATCGACGAGTTGGGCCAACCTTGGCTCGAACTCTGCCTTCACTGAGACTGCATTGCGCAATCTGGGGAAGGAAGGCTCTGTCTTCCTCACCAGAAATGTGCATTTCTACCCAGCACTGCCCTCTATGACTGTTTTTCACATTTCTGAGGGGCAGTGACTGATGGCCTAGAAAATTGCACAATGTAGTCCCTAAGCCTGCAATCACTCCCAGCTCGAATTGCACATTACGCAATCCTAGTAGCTAGCAACTAGTCTAGATTGCACATTGCGCAAATCTAGTAGCCAGTCCTACCTCCCAGACAACCCAGACTTCCTTTTGCATAGTTATGGCATCCAGTCACCCAACCTCCCAAAAGAAATTGCGCAATCTTGCCCATCAGTTTCCCGGGTATGTGTTGTGTCATTCCCCGAATTCACTAACAGATTTCTTGCCATGCATGTTGCTTGTCTCCAGATATTTCAGGTGTTCATCTATCTTAATCGCTTCCAAGAGAACAGGATCTCAGGACACTGATGGGAATGTAGTTGGAGCAGTAGTTGAGCAAGTGTCCTCTAGTATGTTGATCTATGAAGATGCAAAGCCGTATCTAGACAAGGATATCAAACTGAAGTAGCAAGAGGTCAATGAAACATTTGCAGGCACTTTTGGGGAACACCTCGAAGACCGTCATGTGTACGTGCACATTCACAAGTCTGGCTTATATTGAATTACACGTAGATACCCCGTGTTCCCATGCGTGGACATGATACACTAGATCATCTCTCGCACTGATCTCGAGACGATGACCTTGAGCAGTGTGAGCGGGATGAAGCTTGCAACCTTCTGGGAATGAGAGTAAGATGAGATGTATCATATGTCAGAGCCTGTGATTGTCATGGAGATTCCATTCAGCTTACCCAATAGCAGTGTTAACTCCAGATACATTCTGAAGAATTGGGTAAAGGAGCCAGCTCGATTCAGGTTGACACCCAACCAGATCTACAAGACAAAGATGCTGAGGAAGGCGTACCAATATTTGATCATATTTTTTTTACTGTATGGCCAAGCAAGCACGAAAACTTCCCACAGAGTTGGGTGATTGCACTAGACCAATTGGCTAGAGAAAGAAAACCATGTGACTGGTCTGGCATACTGGCTCATCAATTGAAGGAACAAGTAATGAAGGCTCGACAGTAACCCGGAGGTATGCATGCAGAGATTTACATGTCCGCCTACATCCTAGATGCAGTTTGTGCCTAATAGGATTTCCTAGGTGTGGAGTGGGCATGGTCACCAACGGAGACTATTGTGAACACATATTTCAATTTGTTGTCTGAATGCAACTTCAAAGGAGTAATCACACAGTTGTCCGATCATTTTGTCGCCCCTTGTGTACAAGATAATATTCAAACAGGATCCACCATGCATGTCAAAGGAAGAAATGGAGGCACTAATAAGCATTGCAGATTGGTATGCCTCACTGTCCGGCACTTTCATCCAAATGTTTAGTGTGGAGAAGCCCCCGCATGTTCTGTCGAATTTTTCCTTGGACGTACTTGTCATGCAGGAAGTAGCCTATCACATCTTAGCAGGATTGGCAGCTAGATTGAATCAGAAGAAGAAGGCACCTTGGCCCACTCTTCTATTGCAGATTGGGTTATATGATATCTGAAGTATCAAGCAAGAGGATGTCGAAGCAGAATTGATGAAGAAGTACCCATTCGACCTCTGAAGCTACAATCCATATGACCCACATTGCATTGTGAAAGATCACTGCATGAGAGTTTAGTTCAACTAGATCCATGGGGCATTTCATTGGACTGAGGAGCACCCATGGAGATATTTCTACAGTTTCTCCAGACCCAATGAACTGGTTGGCTTTGCTATGGAGTGGTTATCGAAGCTGCATCACGAAAAGCACCGGAATTAGCAGTAGTAGCAGCAGTGGCAGCAGAGCCAAGCATACCAGTGTGCTAAAAAGGGAAGAGTAATATTTTCAATCGTGTGGAGGAGGAGAAAAGCTGTAAGTTTTGAGAAAATCCACTTGTAGAGAAAGCAGTTATGGCTATAGAGGCAAAGAGGCAGTAGTGTGACAAGTGAATCACGTGAAGGCAGAAGGACAAGAAGAGAATGGAAGAAGCAAAGAAGGAGTTGCATGAGCTGAGAGAGCAACTCCGAAAGGAACAAGAGTTGCGCCAACAGGAGAGGGAAGCGCAGCAGCAGCATATACGATAGGGGGCACAACCTATGCAAACAAACGAAGAGGCACCCGTACAAGTACTTGATTCATCTGAATAGCTGGAGTCAGGTGAACAGGGTGAACCATCGTAGGGGCAAGACTTCACTCATGAGATAGACCAAGCACTTTAACAGCTGGATGTAGACATGGAGAAGCGGGAGTTGGAATAGGACATCGACCTCATGCCTCACCACAAAGAGTTCAACTCACCTGCTTCAATGCATCCAGATGATGAGCAAGTCTCGGATGACCAAGGAGGCACTAAGATCCTTGGTGATCAGTTAGAAGAAGAGATGCACAACATCTTGTTTGATGAATCCTAACAGAGTTGTGTAGTCTCGCAAAGTGTCAACTCCGAAGGATCAAACATCTCTTGTGAAAGTTGAAGAACGAGTAATCTTGACTGATGTGCGAAAACATCTAGTTACCTTGGCCGATGCAAGCAGGGTGTATGTCGAAGCCACTAGCTCAAGTGTTCACTTCCTAATAGCTGAGAATGAGTGAATGGTAAAGGAACTACAAATGGACAAGAAAGGAGGAGACTTGGTGACAATGTCTGCCCAACCTGAACTGAAGAAGGCATACTAGATGAAGTATTGTCCCTTGCTACAGCTATGCAAGCATTGTACTCCAAGTTTGGTATCGTGCACAAGGTTTTCGTCCATCTCAACAGATGGCAACAACGATGTGCTAGAACAAAACGCATCTTGATGAATGTGCATGTTGTTATTGATGACATGTAAACATGGACGATGAAATACAAGGGATCCCCACTTCACTTGCCTAAGATGATGAGGGTCAACGCAGTCAAGATGAAGGCACGTATCCGAAGTTAGATCTAGAATTATGAATAACTCCCGCAGTTCATCACTAGCATACAGGCCTCCCATGCACAAGAATTCAAGAGTATGGATGTTGTGGTGCGCATGCATGTAATCCCATCAACTGGGACTGTCACCCAGGCGAAGACAAAGAAGCAAGTCTAACTAGAGCTTGACTCGTACTTCGACGAGTTGATGTGCATCACCACCAGCCATGACTTGCCTATCAATGCAGACATCATGCACAAGTATGTTGTTGGTCCAGCCACATTGAAGACAATGATACGCATACTTTCAGACAAGTTCAACAGAGGAGTCCGAGGAGTGTACCTAGATGCTATGGAAACAAAGGTCATGTTTTAGACGTGTGTCATCATGGAACACATGGACACTATCACGGACTACAGAGCTTGGCATCAATATGTTACTGTTGATTAGCATGAGGATGTTGAGCAGTTAGATTTCTATAGTTGTCTAAGTCAGAGAGATGTCTAGTTTGGCTTGCTCAAGCCATTGTGTTCACATGGGTACATGTGCATTGTAATGTTGAGTCATGTCAAGTGCAAGTCAAGTGTCAATAGTGGATGTAACAGTCATACAGTAGGTGAAGAGTCATGACGGTAGTTGAACAGTCACAAAGGGGAATGTCAAGGACTAACCCACCCTTTGCTATAAATAGTCCCTCATAACTCATTGTATAGGCTTTTGGTCAGCCAAGCTTCTGATAATACTATCGTGGAAAGAGCTTGGACAGTACTGTAACGCGCCTTGGCTTCTCCATTGCATGAAGTTGGTTCATCTCTTTGGAGGAGCAGGCGGATGTGGCTGTAACGTTCCACTGTTGGGCTAGTAGGTTTGCATGGATGTAATGTATGATTGGAGCCTACACTTCTTTATATAATAAGAGCCAGCACATTTTCATGCATATGTTGTTAATGTAGTTGGACTCTTTTGGTTTCTGTAGCAATGTGTGTTGTTTAACTTACGTAGTTGTGTATGAACACTTTTATATGCAATTACATGAATCTTGTTGCATATGTGTTGTTGGTTTAACCATCACTTTGGATTTCCATACTGACTTGCTTTCCAACTTGTGATGCATCTTCCCTCGTGTGTTCCCTTCCCAGCTGAGTACACTTACAGGTTTCCAAGGGGCACACTCATCTCAACCCACCTATGTTAGAAACCTCTCATACACCTTCCTTGACTCATTGCAGCGATCACACCCTTGCTACTGACAGAGTTATCTTAATTGCCTCTGTGTGACATCGTGATCGAGGAATTTATTTACGACCCACTTCTAGGACTCCTACACCAAATGATCTGAGGTCTAATTGGGACTTCTTACCGGGGAGATCCCCTTGACATGTTGGCAGGTCCAACACTGTCAACACACCCTCCTCCCATATCTACCTAAGTAATCAGCCAACTGGGGTAAACATGTGCCGAGGAGTTACTATGATATGATGTGACTCCCTATGTGTCAGTTAAGGAAGTGGAACTGACAAAACACATTACACAGACCTTCGACATCAGCAACAGAACTCCCATGAGCCATCTCAAACAATCAAGTAACCATCCCCTAAGACCGACTAAATTTAAATTGCATCAAATCCCTGGACACTCTCTTGATATGGATAAGGGTGCATCTGAAAGGCTCCAGAAACTCCCACAATAAGGGAAAGGGAGCTTTCGTGGACATTTTTTCTTAGTGTTGTGCCTGTGACTCTGGGATTTGTGCCACTTTTTCAAGCCCAGAGCCCAGGTCACTGCCCAAAACTCAATGACACCTTCAGAAATGAAATTTCACAGTGGAACAAAGATACATTTGCAGAAACATCAACAAGGACTAGAATAGACCCCTACAAGTCATGATAGGAATTTCATCAAACATGTCACAAACATGAAAGCTATAGGTCTTAACAGCATAACTAAGCATAGGGGTCTCATACTTATCTGAGAATTGCTAAGAAGCATTGATGCCTCAACACATTAGCTGCAATTTCATCTATTAGGCCATAGATACATTGTTCATTCATTTACAAGTAAAAAAATGATGAGAGCCATACATAGCCACTATCATAATACATGTTCATAACCAGCGTAATAACAACATAAATACTAAGGAAACAATATCCATATAATCCACATATAAACTAGTATAATACCCATGAATTAACAAGGATAAATAACCTCATATTAATTATGCAAATACTAACTAGGTTTGGAACTTCCATGAACCACCCGACCATAGACATGGCTGAGCCAAATCTCTCTTCAACCAGTCACCCTCGTGCCATATTCCAAGCATGAATGTGGGATCTCATGGAACAATCCATCAAAACCAAACCATAGCCTCAAGAGGCCAAAACATCTCAACCCATCAAATGGTGATTCCACCTCATGGTCGGGCATCACAAACCATCACTGGATTGGTCTCTACCCAAGCCTTCCAGGGCTCTAGAATGTTTGTTTCAACCAAGGCTTCTAGGATTAATAACTCAACCCACAGTTGCTGTCAGGCTCCAAAGTGTTTGTCCAACCAAGGCTCTAGGACTAGTAACTCAACCCACCAAGGGCTCCAAATTTTTTGTCCAGCAAAGGCTCCAAGACTAGTAACTCAACCCAAGTTGTTACAGGGCTCCAAAGTGTTTGTCCAACCAAGGCTCCAGGAACTAGTAACTCAACCCACAACTAAAGGAACATGAGAACCAACCATAAAACAAAAGGAAATGAACCCACAACACCATGGCTATCCATGAAATGAAAAGACTAGGAAAATCGACTATCAATCCAAGCAATCCTTCATGCCAATGACAAATCATAACCAAAAAACCACATGCATATGCCATGCATGCCAAAACTAGTGAGGAAAACATACATGCAACCCGATACCTGCAAACAAAACCCATTGTAGTTGTTGATCCTGATATCCTCTTGCGCTTTCCTACTCTTCCTTTTACTTCTTGCTCCAAGCATCCAAGTATGCCACACTCTCCAAGAGTGATTCAAGAAAACTCTAAGCGTCCAAGAGTATGAGAGAGAGAGAATGGAATGAGAGCTTCAAAGATGAACTCACAAAAATCTACACTAACCAGTCTTGCCCACTGATCCTCAAAAGCCTTTTTATTAATGAGGTCTTTGTTTTCTTCATTTTCCATTATTTTCCTTCATTTTCCTCCTCACATGTAACATGTGACTTTTCACCTTCCTTTTCTCCTAATTTCCATTATTTTCATAAATAAAAGTGCCAAAAATATCATTTTGCCTTTTCAAAGCCTTTTCCATTGCCTTTGCCAATTTTCTTAGCCATAATAACCGAAATGAACACCCACGTGGATGTTTTGCCCAGCATTCAACTTGGAATATGTATCCCATGACCTTGGTCTTATATTTTTTTTTTAGATGGATTTTTTTACAAGGGTTGTTACATAATTGATCTTCTAATAGCCTAAAAATGAAGATACAAATAGAAATATCTTGGAACAATGCCCACTACCAAGGATTAACATGTTATAATATACCCATCCTCTAACCCTTAAATTTTCTATTGGGCATATGCAGCTATACATATATATAAGCATATATTATTATTTTAGCATGAATATTGAGTATTTAAATAATCAAAATTCTTGTGAATTTATAAGTACTTCATGATGGAGATCCTAAGTCTATAAATAATATGTGTTACAATATCATGGGTCAATACTATGGTTTATCAATACCACATACAAAACATAACTCATTTTCATATAACACTTGTTCATATGAGATTTTTCTTAATAAAATATGTTTCAACAATATTTCTCATAATAATGTCCCTCACAAGAAACTGAATCTAGGTGGAGGAGATTACAAACATTCTTCCCAACGTGCCAAAACAACCTCAAATTTACAACATTACACATTTAATTTTTTTAAATTAAATAGATAAACAAAAATCAATGATGTACATTTGTGTTTGAATAACAATTTATTAGTTCCTTTTCATTTATAAAATAAGTTCCGCCATAAAGTTGAATACCATGTGTCATGTTCATTTTATATGAGCTAATAAACTCTCCAACACTTAAATATAAAAAGGTAAATGATAAATAACTTTAAATTTATACTTAAATTTATGCCATTTGTGTTCAAATTATATTTAATATGAAAGGAACCATGATATTATTGCTTTAAACTTATGTCTTACTCTATCCATATTGTCTAAGGTAAAAAAATTATCATTTTAAAAAGAAGAGAATAGAAGTTTTTACTTTATACATGTTTATTTATTTTGTGTTAGTTTCTCTTTTCCTTTTTAAAACTGAATAGTCACTATAAGTATACTGATTAATTACTAGGATATTGATATACATAAATATATTGGAAAAGAAACATTTTCTAGTTAATATTATGGATATTTATTTATTTTGTTTCTCAATATCATAAAGAAATAAATGGTTTTAAATTATGTTTTATGGATTTTCTCTACACGTGAAATTCCATGAACCTAATAATAATAAAAAATTGCAAAACAAGATAATATATTAAAGTGCAGAGGTGGCTTTTTTTTCTGGTTTTAGTTATTTTTTCTTAAAATTACTTCTATACTATCTACAATGATTTGGTCTATCATTGTTTTCTTAAAACTTAATGTTTCTTCTATATGTGATATCATAATACGGAAGTAAATACTTCTACAATTAGAATATTTATTTAATACATTATCCTAACGTAATATTAAACTACTCATCAATTATTATCTTTTAAGAATAAAATAATTAAACAATAATAAAGAAGATTGACATATCCATAAATAAGTATGATATGAATATTTATTTAATACATTATACTCCACTAACTTAATAGGAACTTTCTCTACAATTATTATTTTTTAAAGGATAAAGTAAATCAGCAATAAATAAATGAACATTAATAAGGATAAATAAAGTAAATAGATATGAAAAAAAAAAAAAAAATCCCTTCCATGCTCCTCCCAATCACAACTTTGTGGGAAGAATTTTGAGTAACATGATTGTCTCTTAGTTACTGAAAGTTCTCATTGAGCCCACTTCTATGGTGTAAAAAGACTTTATTCTGACGTTTTCACTTTATATTGGTAACTAATTTTGCACCTTGGCTAAGGTTTTTCCATGTTATTTCTCATACCTGGTTTAGTAGGAAGTTATCAAATCTATTTTTTTTATTTATTATTTATTTATTTATAATATTTAAATAATTAACCAAGTTCTTTAAACAACTAATAATAAATCATACTTACATTATTTTCTATGGAGTATCACGCATGCTTAGGTTAATGATTAGTCATGAAAACATTTGAGTAGTTGTTTGAGGAGTTTAATCAACTTTTTTATCAACTATGTAGTCACACATTCCTCATTGCTCATTTAAATTAATTGGTTGTTGTAATGATCTCTTAATGCAATTTTTAGTTAAATTTGAGAGAAACTACCTATTATTTGTCCCCAATTGTGGTGGGTAGTTGCACATCCCTCATTGCTCATTTCAATTAATTGGTTGTTGTAATGATCTCTTAATGCAATTTTTAATCAAATTTGAGAAAAACTACCTATTATTTGTTCCCCCAATTATGCTTGTTTTTCTTGCTTTTTTGTTTCCTCCTTTCTTTCTTTAGAGGCAAGTTTGTGAAAAGGTAATGTTCTTGTTGCTTCTTTGCATTCTTGTACATCCGGGAAGGCCACATGTTGTTTGGAGCACTTGTTAAGCGGTTTGATCCTCTTTTTCAATTTATGCGTGGTAAGCTCTCTTTGTTTCCTTGTTTGAGACATTCTTCTTGATTTTTGTTATTTGGCTTCATTACATCTTCATTTCCTTGTTTGAGACATTCTTCTTGATTTTTGTTATTTGGCTTCATTACATCTTCATGAAATCACACTCAACCTCAACAAGATTATTTGTTTCCTTGTTTGAGACATTCTTCTTGATTTTTGTTATTTGGCTTCATTACATCTTCATGAAATCACACTCAACTTTAGCAAGATTATTTACTACGCACACTTGATTGTTTCCTTGTTTGAGATAGTCTTCTTGATTTTTGTTATTTGGCTTCATTACATCTTCATGAAATCACACTCAACTTTAGCAAGATTATTTACTGTGCACACTTAATTGCTTTTGAGTATGCTTATTTAAAGAAACTTATATTTGTTTCATTGGTTCTATCACGAGGTTTGTGTGAAGATTTTTGGTTTCTTAGAGGTTGTAATTATGAAGAATGGTTCTTGATTACCAACTTGTTAGCTCCTCACTAGAGTCAGGAAGTTGTCATCTTTGTGAATATTTTTGATTTCTTAGAGGTTGTAATTATGAAGAATGGTTCTTGATTGCCAACCTGTAAGCTCCTCATTAGAGTCAGGAAGTTGTCATCTTTGGTCATCATTGTTTTCCGTACTTTGAAATTAAACATGATGGGGATTCTTATAATGTTTATTTGACCATTGTTTCCTACATATTTACCAAGTGCACAAAGAAGGAATATATTGATGCACCTTTGCTAAGTTAAATAAGTTATCTCTTTAAATAAATGTTACAAGCTAGTAGCAAAGCAATTTATCACTCTTAGAGCCGCAAAATAATCAAGTTACTTTTATAAATTTACAAGATATGGCTTCCATTTAATTTCTCATGTTCTAGGGAATATTTATCCATGTTCCATTAGAGTATTTTCTAGCCAAAAGTATAAATACAAGTTGGGAAAATTGATGGCACCCAGCCCAACAGTTTTATAAAACTATAATAAGGTGATGATTTGTTATGTTTGACTAATGTATGGGAACGATTCTGTAATAGTTGCGTGGTTGATTAAATCATATGATAAAGTTGACACATGTATGAAATGCAAAGGATATTTTAGCTCTCCATTGATGTGGCATTTAATGAGTTCGTAATGGGCAGTACTTGCCTGGGTTTTTGCGCTTCCCGCTTATTCCTAGTCTCTTCTCCCTTGTTCGTTAGCTCTTTCGGTCATTTGCTATAGCTCGTTGAGGGTTTGTTCCCTGGGCTCTGCAAGACTTAATAGGCGGTTATTTTGTAAGTTGTGGGTGTTTCTGGCTGTTCGTCACTGTGTTCATGCTGGCGTTTGCTCCTTGGTCTGTAGACTATTCTGGCTTGTCCAACGGTGGCTTAGGTAAGTCCTCTGTTGAGCTTCGACTTCTCTCTATCGCAATGTCTACAGGCTGCTTTATATGAACTCCGCCACTGGTATTTTTATTCTGATTGGCATTTTCAACGGTTGCTTGTTCCCAGGTTGGCTCAATGGCTTCCTTCAGCTTCCGGCACGACACATAGGTATTTACTCTATCTCTGCTTCAACTTTCAAAGCTTTCTCCCTCAATCTCTAACCCTTCTTGCTCCTTATTCGCCACAGTTAATCGTTATTGTTGTTGGAACGCCTGTCTCCGGCACTACTTCAAACTCTCAGGTAATGGATTACGGTTTCTTTTGACAGTTCGGTCTTTTTCTCCCTCGTTCTGTATTTCCTTTCCTGTTGCGATGTATCGCTGACACTGAGCAACGTTGGTTTCTACAGGTGCTAAGAGTTGTAGTGGGAGAGTTTGGCCATGCTCAGCTCAGTTTTGTTCAGTAGGCTCTGCCTCTTCTCAACTCTACTTAGTTCTTTGTCCGGGTCTTTCAACTCTAGTATCCACTAGGTCTTGGTAGTTTTCTTTGGTTTGTAATTGTCAAGCTCCTCCAAGCCCTCGCCTAGGGTTTCATCGTTCTCGGTCTACGTGTGTTTGGCTGTATTTGTATTTCGTAGTCGAAACCCTCTCCCAGGGTTTGTAGTCCAGGGTTTGGACATCCATGGTTTTTATGTGTAAACAGTCTAGTTCTCTGTTTCTATTCCACGACCCCTTGCGGTTCTGGAAAGGAGAACAATTCAGAACGATGTAATAATATGAAATTTAATTTACCTGGGCTCATCCATCACTTGTTTTCTCCGATCTCATCGTTGGAACTACTGTTACGTATCTTCGGTTTGTTAATTGAAATTTATCGTGCTGCTTTGCCGAATACAGTAGACGTGCTGATGTTTTTATAGAATAGTGAAAGTTTCTTTCGGACTTGATTTCTTGGCCGGTAACAGTTATGGTTATGCTGCTCCTAGTTTTCTCTTCGTTCACTATTATAGAAAGACTGCAAACTCTAGTGCTGCTTCTGTTCACTATTATAGAAAGACTGCAAACTCTAGTGCTGCTTCTGTTCATTAATATTGTTAATTGAATTGGTTATTCCTCTTGGGAAACATAAAAGAAAATATTATTTTATAGAATCTGTAGTTAATGGCTATATACTCAAACTGCTTTCAATCGAAACTTAGTAAATGAAAATAAACACACAGATGGACAGCAATCTGGATTTCTCTATTGTTATTTTTTTTTATTTGAGTGTGAGTGGTCTTGAACTGAACCCCCCCATCATTTAGTCCTGTTACATTTATAACTTTTATGTTCCAATTGATGAAACTGTACAATTGTTTTTCAGTTAAACTTTTACAGTTATTTAGTTGCTGGTCATTCGTCCCACATTAGGATAGGATTTTCCTTCCAGATACATTGTCATTTTCCTTTTAAAATAACAAAATAATCTTGACTTGTTAACAACAGAAAAACACTTATTTCTAATTGTTCAACTACCTTTAACTAAGTGAAATAGAATAAAATTAAAAGCCCTACCTACTTTCCTTTCAACCAACGTAAAGACTAATAAAAGTAAATTCAACTTTCTTGTGACCTGGCGGAGACTTCACCCGGTCATGGTGAGCTAGATGCTCCTGCATTAAGCTCCCGGGGCAAAAATAAAATCATGTCTCTAGTCCATGAGCTTCTCGACTGAAGTACCTGTCTGTTCGATCTCCCTGGTGTCAAGCCATGAACTGTCCTCAATAGGACGGTTCTTCCACTTGACTAGATATTGCAGATATTCCTTTCGCCAAGTTCGTTTAGCCACCTGAGTGTCGAGAATGCTCTCGATCTCGGGAGGTTGAACGTAAGGAATCTGTCTCTTCCAAGTTTCTCCTTTGTCCTGGGTGTTCCATGTGGGTTGCGTGGTTCCATCTTCTTCCTTCTCCTCTGGGTCAGCCGTGTAGGGAAACAGGTCTGCTACATTAAAGATAGGTGAAATTCATATTCTGGGTGGCAACTGAATCTCATAGGCATTTGCTGAAAACTTCCAAAGGATTTTGCAAGGTCCTATCTTCTTGTACTTTAATTTATTGTACGTACCTTTAGGAAAACGTTCCTTGCGCAAATGTGCGAGGACTTTGTCTCCTACATTGAACTATACCTCCCTTCTCCTCAAATATGCTTATTGTTTATACTTTAAGCTGTTGTCCTGCAATTTAATTTTTACCTATTCATGCAAATCCCTCATTGCGTTAGCCAAATCTTCTCCATCTGCACTTCTCCTTTCTTGCAGTCCAAGATCCCGCAGTTCATGCACTCCGAGAGGATGCATGTTGTACAGGATTTGAAAAGGGCTCAAGCCTGTGATGCGGTTTGGTGAATCGTTGTAAGCGAATTCTGCCTACGCTAGCACTCGATCCCACATCCGCAACTTCTCCCCCACTAGGCTTCGTACTAGATTCCCTAAACTCATGTTTATAACTTCTGTTTGTCCGTCCGTTTGTGGATGATAAGCAGAACTGTAACTCAGTTGTGTATCCATTTTCTTCCATAGGGTACGCCAAAAGTGTCCCATGAACTTCACGTCCCTGTCCGATAGGAAAGATTTAGGCAATCCGTGTAACTTGACAATCTCATTAAAAAACAAGTGGGCCACGTGAGTGGCATCATTAGTTTTCCTGCAAGGAATAAAATGTGTTATTTTCGAGAATCTGTCCACTACTACCATTACCAAATTGTATCCTCGTTGTGTCTTAGGTAGACCTAAGACGAAGTCCAAGCTGACTGAGTCCCATGGTCTGCCTAGAACAGGTAACGGTGTATATAGTCCCGCGTTCTGACTGTGACCCTTTGCTAACTGGCACACTTTGCATCTGGCTACAAATCACCGCACATCCCTCTGCATCTTTGGCCAAAAGTAGAAATTTCTGAGCTGCTCGAGTGTCTTATCCACACCAAAATGTTCAGCCAAACCTCCACTATGCTTTTCTCGAATAATATTCTCCCTCATCGAGCAGTCAGGTATGCACAGTTGTCCTCCCTTAAACAACAACTTCTCCTGCACATTGTAGTCTAACCAAGGGTTGTTATCTCTCACCAAGGGATTCTGGCATGCCTCATAGGCCTCCTTAAAGTCTGTATCAATCTGGTACAAATCTCACAAGTGTTCAAAACCCATCACTTGCACAGTGCTTTCCTGCAGAATTAGAGCTTTCCTACTCAGCGCATCCACTACTTTATTTGCTTGCCCGCTAATATGTTTCAATACGAAATTGAAACTCTGCAAATACTCCACCCATTTGGCGTGTTTGTGGTTCAGTTTGTGCTGCTGCATTACATATTGTAGTGCAAAGTTATTTGAGAACAACATGAATTTGTTTCCCAACAGATAATTCCTCCAGTGTTTTAATGCCTGTACAACAGCATAGAACTCCTTATCATACGACGAATATTTCTGTCAACTTTCATTCAGCTTTTCGCTGAAAAACGCTACAAGCTTATCCTCCTGGCTGAGTACAGCTCCAATTGTTGTCCCGCTAGCATCACAGCGAACCTGAAATAACTTCTTCAAATCTGGTAATTTCAAGATCGACCTCTCAGTGATCTTTTTCTTTAACAACTGGAAAATTCTCTCCGCTGCATCTATCCATCGAAAAGGTTGGTTGGCCTTTTTAATAGTGTCCAGCATTGGTGCACAAATCTCGTTGAATTTCCTTATGAACTTTCTATAAAAGCTTGTTAATCCGTGAAAGCTACGTACCTCGAACAAATTTTTCGAAGATGGACAATTCACTATCACTGCCACCTTCTCTAGATCCATCTTCAGTTCATTCTCTGCTATTGCAAACCCCAAATAAATCAATTCCTTCTGCAAAAAAGTACATTTCTTCAAGTTTATTAGCAGTTTGTTCTACTATAATTTCTCCAACACATTACGCACATGTTGAAGGTGTTCTTCCCTTGTCCTGCTGAAAATAAGTATGTCATCCAGGTATACAATCACAAATTTTCCAATATACTCCTTCAGCATCTCGTTCATTAGCCTCATGAATGTACTAGGTGCATTCCTCAGCCCAAATGGCATGACCAGCCATCGTACAGCCCTCATTCATCTTAAAGGTTATCTTCCATTCGTCCCCCTCTCGTATTCGAATTTGATGGTACCCGCTCTTCAAGTCTATCTTGGAGAAATACGTTGCCCCGCTTAAACAATCCATCATATCATCCATCCATGGTAGCGGAAACTTGTACTGAATGGTGATCTTGTTGATGGCCCTTGAGTTGGTGCACATCCACCACTCTCCTCCCTTCTTAGGAGCGAGGACCGTTGGAATAGCACAAGGGCTCAAACTCTCCCTTATCAATCCCTTGTCCAACGGCTCTTGCACCTGCTTCCTAATTTCTTCATTGTCCTTGGGGCTCATTCTATATGTCGCTTTGTTCGGCAAACTGGCTCCAGGTATGAAGTCAATATGATGACTTATGCTCCTTTTGGGGGGTAACTTGTCTGGCAAGTCATCTACAACTATGTCCGTAAACTCCCCCAACATTTGCTGGATCTCCATAGGTAAATCTGATACCTCTGTATGCAACAATATTGTCCTTATTTTCTTTACAACCGCATAACCTATCTCACTATCCTCAACCTGTTTTAAAAATTGTTTCCCACTAACCAACAATGCTCTTGGTTCACTTGTCTCTGTTGCCCCTTCTTCCTTGAGGGGTATAAGTGTATGCTTGATTCCATCCTTAACAAATTTATAACAGTTCGTCAATCCATCGTGTACCACCTTCCTGTCGTACTCCCAAGGCCTGCCCAGCAGTTTGTGACATACATCCATTGGCATGATGTCACAAACAACTTTATCCTTGTATTTGCCTATTTGAAACTCCACCTCACATTGTTCATCTACCAGTAAGTGATGGCCTTTTTGCAGCCATGAAACTCTGTAGGGGTTGGGATGTTTCAAACATTTCAATTCCAGTTTTTCTACCATCTCTGTGGACATTAAATTGTCAGTACTACCACTGTCAATAATTAATTTACAGCACTTACCTCGTGACTTACAAACTATTCTAAATAAAGCCTTTCGCTATGTCTGGTCGGTGATCTCCTTGACTGGTTTTAACAACACCTTTTGCAGCACCAAGGCTTCCCCTGTGTCTGGAGAATTTTCTGCTTCTTGGGGAGGTGTTGCCGCTTCTTCTGGTTGTGCCACATATGCGCCCCAATGTCCAGCTTGTTCTACTTCCAGACATTCAAATGATCTGTGTCCCCATTTATGACACCAATAACATTGGTAACCAGCCCCTCTTCCTCGGCTGTTACCTCTTCCCCGCTAGGATGACCTTCCACCTCTTGCGTTATCACCTCTGTCCGCTGATCCAGAAGCTCTGGAACTGCTGCCTTCCTCATTATGACTAACAGTCTGCCCTCTTCCATAGGACTAGCCTTTCCCTCTGCTAGCTCCTCGTCCTCTCGGGGCGTTCTGTCTTCTAGTAATTTTCTCCTCAACCTTCATCGCACTCGGATACACTTCTTCAGTGTTATTCAGTGACAAAATACTAATTTCATCCAAAATATCCAACCTTAGCCCATTAACATACCTGGCTATCATTTCTGTTGTATCCTCTGTATATCCGGCCCGCAAATTCACTCGATAGAACTCCTCCATATATTCCCTTACCGTCAGTCCTTTTTGTCTCAGATTCTACACCTTTCTGTGCAATGCAATCTGATAGTCCTTCGATAGAAATTTGCCCTTTAACTTGGCCACCATCCTTGACCAGGTTCTAATCGGCAGTTTATTCAACCTTTTCCTCTCGTTCTGGACACTATCCCACCATAGGGCTGTGTGTCCCTTCAATTTAGTCGCAGCGAACCTTACTCTGCAATCTTCGCTGATTTCCTCGCACTCAAAATACTTATCCATCTCGCTAATCCAATCTAATAAAACTTCAATAGACAGACTGTCGTCATAGGTTGGGAGTTCTGGCTTGGGTTTACTACTTACTACTAGAACAGATCTCAACAATCTCACTTCTGGGCTCTCACCTTCTGTTCCATCTGTTGCTGCTTCAAGTTCCTCCTCGCTCTCATCACCTATCTTCGGGTCTCTTCTTCTCCCTGCCTCCAAACGGGTAGTAAGAATTTGAATCTCCTCTCTCAATCCTCCCTCTACCAACCTTCGAGCTCCTCTAGCTCGACCTCGCCTTCCTCTTTCCATGTCCTCAATTGATTTCTCCGGCTCTGATACCACTTTGATGGCACCTAGCCCAACAGTTTTATAAAACTATAATAAGGTGATGATTTGTTATGTTTGACTAATGTATGGGAACGATTCTGTAATAGTTGCGTGGTTGATTAAATCATATGATAAAGTTGACACATGTATGAAATGCAAAGGATATTTTAGCTCTCGGTTGATGTGGCATTTAATGAGTTCATAATGGGTAGTACTTGCCTGGGTGTTTGCGCTTCCCGCTTGTTCCTAGGCTCTTCTCCCTTGTTCATTAGCTCTTCCGGCCATTTGCTATAGTTCGTCGAGGCTTTGTTCCCCGGGCTCTACAAGACTTAATAGGCGGTTATTCTATAAGTCATGGGCGTTTCTGGTTGTTTGTCACTGTGTTCATGTTGGTGTTTGCTCCTTGGTCTGTAGACTATTCTGGCTTGTCCAACGGTGGCTTAGGTAAGTCCTCTGTTGAGCTTCGACTTCACTCTATCGCTATGTCTACAGGCTGCTTTATATGAACTCCGGCACTGGTATTTTTATTCTGGTTGGCATTTTCAATGGTTGCTTGTTCCCAGGTTGGCTCAATGGCTTCCTTCGGCTTCTGGCGCGACACACAGGTATTTACTCTATCTCTGCTTCAACTTTCAAAGCTTTCTCCCTCAATCTCTAACCCTTCTTGCTCCTTATTCGCCACAGTTAATCGTTACTATCACTGGAATGCCTATCTACGACGCTACTGCAAACTCTCAGGTAATGGATTACGATTTCTTTTGAAAGTTCGGTCTTTTTCTCCCTCGTTCTGTATTTCCTTTCCTGTTGCGATGTATCACTGACACTGAGCAACGTTGGTTCTACAAGTGCTAAGAGTTGCAGTGGGAGAGTTTGGTCATGCTCATCTCGGTTTTGTTCGGTAGGCTCTGCCTCTTCTCAACTCTTGTTAGTTCTTTGTCCGGGTCTTTCAACTCTGGTATCCACAAGGTCTTGGTAGTTTTCTTTGGTTTGTAACTATTAAGCTCTTCCAAACCCTCGCCTAGGGTTTCATCGTTCTCAGTCTACGCGTGTTTCGTTGTATTTGTATTTCGTAGTCGAAACCTTCTCCCAGGGTTTGGACATCCACGGTTTTTATGTGTAAACAATCAAGTTCTCTATTTCTATTCCACGACCCCTTGCAATTTTGGAAAGGAGAACAATTCAGAACGATGTAATAATATGAAATTTAATTTACCTAGGCTCATCCGTGACTTGTTTTCTCCGGTCTCATCGTTGGAACTATTGTTATGTGTCTTCGGTTTGTTAATTGAAATTTATCGTGCTGCTTTGCCGAATACTGTAGACATGCTAATGTTTTTATAGAATAGTGAAAGTTTTCGTTCGGACTTGATTTCTTGGCCGGTAATAGTTCTGGTTATGCTGCTCTTGGTTTTGTCTTCGTTCACTGTTATAGAAAGACTGCAAACTCTAGTGCTGCTTCTGTTCTTTAATATTGTTAATTGAATTGGTTATTCCTCTCGGGAAACATAAAAGAAAAGATTATTTTATAGAATCTGTAGTTAATGGCTATATACTCAAACTGCTTTCAATTGAAACTTAGTAAATGAAAATAAACACACAGATGGACAGCAATCTGGATTTCTTTGTTGTTAATTTTTTTTATTTGAGTGCGAGTGGTCTTGAACTGAACCCCCCATCATTTAGTCTTGTTACATTTATAGCTTTTTTGTTCCAGTTAATGAAACTGTACAATTGTTTTTTAGTTAAACTTTTACAGTTGTTTAGTTGCTGGTCATTCGTCCCACATTAGGACAAGATTTTCTTTCCAGATACATTGTAGTTTTCCTTTTAAAATAACAGAA
Source organism: Pinus taeda (assembly GCA_000404065.3). Classification (NCBI taxonomy): domain Eukaryota; kingdom Viridiplantae; phylum Streptophyta; class Pinopsida; order Pinales; family Pinaceae; genus Pinus; species Pinus taeda. The sequence continues at coordinate 80,459 of APFE030196808.1, forward strand.
TAATCTTGACTTGTTAACAATAGACAAACACTTATTTCTAATTGTTCAACCACCTTTAACTAAGTGAAAGAGAATAAAAGTAAAAGCCTTTCCTATCAATCAACCAAAAGACTAATAAAAGTAAATTCAACTTTTCTGTGACCTGGCAGAGACTTCACCTGGTCATAATAAAAGTAAATTCAACTTTACTTCACCCGGTCATAATAAAAGTAAATTCAACTTTTCTGTGACCTGGCAGAGACTTCACCCGATCATGGTGAGCTAGATGCTCTTGCATCAAAAATATTCTTCTATCTTTTGAATATAGAAGGCAAATGAAGATTAATATCACTTAAAAAAATTATTATAAAATGTATACTAATAAAGTTCTATAAATATTATCTTTTCTAAGACTTATTAGAAATAAATGTTAATAAACCAACATAGATCCATCAAATACGGATCTAACATGAGCCAAGGATCCAATTTCTTCAGGTGCAATTGTATTTATTTATGAATATAACATTATGTTTAAATATTTTGTATAGTTCTTTTTTTATTTTTTATTTTTTATTTTTTAAAATTTTTTTATTTAGACCCACTTGAGCAAAATTTCAACTTTAATAAACAATATAGGTGAGTAGTTAACACATTCATAGTTATCATACTAATTGGTAGAATAAATGGCTTAAATAAATAATAACTATATTTTTACAAATTTTATTATTTTACTATAATAATCATCATTAATATTATAAGTTTATAAAAATATAATAATAATAATATTATTATATATTATTAATTAATGGTGATTATTAAAAGATATAATTTTGATGTTATTATTAATTTCTAATATTTTAATGTATATTTTTACTTTTTAAAAAGGAGTTGTTTATAGTGCGATTTTTTGGAGTAAATTTTGATGTGAAACTTTGATTTGTGTTATTTAAACTAGTTTTTTGACTATATGTATGGATTCAGCGCCATAAAAAACAGCACTTTTATTTTGCAAAGTTTACACATCAATCTTCTAATTTCAATAAATTCCTGCCGAATTTTAAAAAAATTAGACCAAAAAAATCAATAAAAAAACTTGTAAAAAATCTCACTAAAAACAACTCTTTTAAAAATAACTTATAAAATACACCTTTACATTTCTAACCTATTTTAAACCATTTACATTGAATATTATAAATGTATATATTCACTTCTCTCCTCCACTATTATACACTACCGCCCACTCTCGAAGTTTCATAGCTTAACTTTCATATAGTATTAAATTATAAAAAAAATATGCAATAAACAAATTTAATTTATAAACTTGAAACTCGGTTTGGTAAAAAAAAACATATATATTTATTTTATTATAAATATCTGCAATAAATTGGATTCATATTTATCAATAAATAATGTGTATATTTTATTAATAAATTTCAAATTTACTTTTTGTCATTCTGCAAAGTCAACATAAGAATAAAATGGAAGCAGAAATAAACAAAAGGTGAAAATAAAAATGACCTAGATTTTCCATTAAAATTAATACTTATAATTATAATTTGAAATTTAATTTTCATAAATTTTAATAAAATATATATATATAAACAATTTAAAAAATGTTAAATTTTAAATTTTAAATCATTAAATAATTTTTTATTATTTTACATTTTAATAAAGTTCATCATTATCAATATTAAAAAATCGAAATTTTATAATTAGGAAAAAGGATATATCCTGTGAGAAGAAATTCTGAACCAAATTAAATATTTTTTTATTATTTATAAAATATTAATTAACAAAATAACAATCCTCGTCACTATCAATAAAAATTATTAAAAAATTAAAAATTCTATAAATTTAAAAATTTAGAATAACTTTAGGATTTTTATAATGTTATATATATAAATATAAATTTAAAGTTTTTGGAATATTCTTTAGAATTTTCATAATATTAGAGAGTTGGGATTGTAAATATACTTGGATTCATTTTATCATATATTAAAAGAGATGTTTATTTGTATTGTAATTTAATGTTTTTTTTTTTAAATTTTTTTACATTTTTTTCACTTGATTTTATTTAAATTCCAACGAGAATTTATTAAATCTTTTGAGACGTAAAATCCATAGAATCTCAATATTTTAAAAAGTTTTTTTTTACTAAATTTATCTATACATTCAACCATATATTTTAAATAACATTACAATTTCATTATAAAATAACGTAATAACAAAAAATATCACTATCTCCCTTATCACCAAATTGCAGTGAGAAAAGCTATTTCATCTATACATTAAACTATGTCAAAATATATAGCTCAAATCTAACCCAAAAAATTTTCAAAAATTAAACTACCTATTAATTACCACATTTTAAAATAATATATTTCTACTACTAAATTCTGATTTTGATCAAGTGGACTTTAAAAATAATGCATAAATTTATATTTATTAGAGTGGACTTTAGAAATAATGCATAAATTTATATTTATTAGTCACGGATATTCTAAATGTGGTTGGGATTGGAGAGCATGTGAAAAAATGGCATAATAACAAAAAAAAATATCACTATCTCCCTTATCACAAGATTTCAGTGAGAAAAGCTATTTCATCTATACATTAAACCATGTCAAAATATAACTAGCTCAAATCTACCCAAGTTAAACTACCGACTTCTTAAAGTAAAATAATCGGTGGACCTTAAAAATAATATATAAATATTTATTAGTCACGATATTCTGAATGTGGTTGGGATTCGAGGGCATGTCGAAGCATCAAATTAATGCACGTATAATCAAATTAATGCACGTATACATCCACCCCCAATGGCCAACGGAAGCTTAACAGAGATTTAAAATCATGAAAATCAAAATTAAAGGACTTCTGGCGTGCAAACCCTTTGCCTACCCGAGACAAAATAATGGATCAGTAATTGAAGAAACACAGGTCCCCATTGACTAACTGAAAACGTCGTTGTAAACTCGATCAATTCATCCATTTATTCTTTTATGCGCGTCTCTGAATGATATTACAAAGATCCCTCGCCGTGAATTGTGGGTTTTGGACTATTCAACCGCCATCTGATCTATGAATAGTAGCTATGGACGGTTAGATAAGCAGAACTTTCTGATAAAATACGTGTCACCCGATTCATGGATGTTATAGATTATGATCAGAATTATTTAATATTTTGCAGGGATATTATCAATTTGTAGGTGGATGGTATAGATGTCAAATCAGTAGTTTAAGGAGGGGATTTTTGACTTTCTTACATGTAAATTATTTTGATGGCAGAAATTTGTCTGTTGTATGTTTTTGGAGGGTTTTAAGGATATTTTCTAGTTTGATTTGTTCAGAATGTAATAGGGATTTGTTCCAATTTCAAGTTTGAATCGTGAATTTTCCATGATCTGAGTGTTTCATAGTTTTTTAGAGTGTTGAATCCTGAATGTAGTAGAGATTTGTTCGAATTATAAGTTTGAATTGTGAATTTTCCATGATTTGAGTGTTTCAGAATTTTTCTATGGCAGAAATTTGTCTGTTGTATGTTTTTGGAGGGTTTTAAAGATATTTTCAAGTTTAATTTGTTCAGAATGTAGTAGGGATTTGTTGCAATTTCAAGTTTGAATTGTGAATTTTCCATGATCTGAGTGTCTCATAGTTTTTCAGAGTGTTGAATCTTGAATGTAATAGAGATTTGTTCGAATTACAAATTTGAATTGTGAATTCTCCATGATTTGAGTGTTTCAGAGTTTTTCAAAGTATTAAATCTATATATAGTCAAAACCAATTTTACACAAAGATTAAATTTACCAAATTTTCCAAAATATATATAAATAGATATTACCAGAAATAATAAAAAATATAATATTAACCAGATTCCAACCAAAAATTCAAAATATAATATATGATAAAGAGACAAATAAATATCTAGAATAAACTATCACCGGAAATGAGAAAAGACCGGTTAAATTTTTGCATCAATAAATCTAAGGGTTTTCCATGGCACGAAATTAATTATTACATTCAAACACCACAATTTAACAAAATTTTCACTGAGAATCGTATCAATTGATTCCAATTGAAAGGCCAAAAAAACCACCTCGTTACACTAAGCCACAGTTTTAATCCATTAAACTGCATTCCATTATTGTCAGAGGGGTCTTCCTTTTTCGGTTTGAAATATTCCTTTTTCTGTTGAAAAGGAAAAGACGATTCATCAAGGCTTTAATATCAATAAATTAAAATAAATAATATTAATAAATTGAAATAGATTTAAAAAATAAATTTTTACTTAAGAAAATTGAAAATTGAAAGTTTATAAAGGAAAATTTGTCATAATTTAATTGTTATTGGTAAATGGCAGCCATAAATGCAGGTTGATTGGTCACAGTTATTTAAAGACTGCTATTTTTAAATGGCAGTCATAAATGCAGGTTGACTTATCACTGTTATTCAAAGAAGAGTTTAAGATAGCTGCCAGCAGTGAAGACAGCCATCAGTGAAGACAGCCATTTCTAGCTGCTGTCTGCAAATAGGATGAGGACAGCCATGCCTAGCTGCTATCCGCAAATGTAGGATGAGGACAGCCATGCCTAACTGCTCTCAGCAAATGTAAGGTGAAGACAAGGTGAAGACAGCCATCTCTAGCTACTATCTTGCTATCTACGAATGCAAGCTACTATCCTGCTATCCACAAATGCAGACTAAAATGCAGGGTGAAGACAGCCATCTCCAGCTACTATCTTGCTATCCACTAATGCAAGCTACTATCCTGCTATCCACAAATGCAGACTTATCACCATTATTTAATAGCTGACTTATTTAATAGCTGACTTATCTTTTATATATGCTTTAATGAAAGCAAAAAAAATTACACGGTTATTCAAAGAAAGTGATTTATTTTAACTCATTCTAGGCTTCAATGAAGCAAAAATTAAATTACAAATTTAAGACATTGAGTTCTTTACTTATTCTATGCTTCAATGAATCAAAAACCAACAATTTGTAAATCAAAATGAAACTGGTGTTCAGTCTATTCTAAGAATGACATCACACAACTCATGGAGTAAAATGTATGGAATTTTTAGCTATTCCAATCTGTGTTCTTTCATTAAGAGAGTTAACGACCTTCAAGTGCCTCGTATCAAGATATTATACAAAAATACCTGCAGAGACAACAGAGTACATAATAGAGAGCCCCAGCTGAAAATCCAAATGGTACAGCCTGAAAATTCTTAGATCCAAAGTTCCAAACATCAGCTGGCAGGCATGGCAGTTCAAAATCCAAATGGTAGCTAGCCTGGAAATTCTCCTAAATCCAAATATCAACTGGCAGGCATGGTTAACTCCCAGATCCAAAAATTCATTGGCAGGCATATTTAATGACTGTTGCTATTGGAATTGACAAAAATGGATATCTGACCTTGTCCAAAAATTTCACCACTTTGACATTAATCTGCAAGATCATGTTCCTAATTGAAAAACTTATTTACAAAATATCCATATTCCAGCTTTGAAACCATTTCTGTTGCCATCAAGAATTTAATTTGCCAGATGGGACTAGCATCTCCTGTTTTGCAAGTAAATCTAGTTGTATGTCTCTCCTTTGGAGATGCTCAACATTCTTGCAAGGGATTTCTTTTTCTTTCTTTCCCAAAGACCTCAGATGATAAAATCACTGGAGGGAGCTGGGTCACATGAATCTGAACTCTAATGGAACCAGGAAGCATCGTGCTCCCAAAGCAATAAATTAGAAAACAAAAAACACAGCTGTCGTTTTCATAATGCTGTGAAACCCCTGAACCCCAACTGCCCATCCGATAAATATTTAGTGTTAGCATTTTTAACTCCTGTATTTCGTCTGCAATTCCGCAGGAAATGCATCCAGGTAGTGGCCTAAAATGTATGATCAATACGGAAATAGTACAGCACCACGTGCTCTATGGACCTTACCCTTCCGAACACTGAGCTTACCGAGTCTCTTCTGGCACCATTGCAGATGATCTGTACTGATCCTCGACATTCTCAATACCCGTGATACTAATTTGATGTCCACAAGGGCCATCAAGATCTCTATTCCTTCCCCTCTGGCCATAGGATCAAGCCTCTTTATCAAGCATCTCCCTCTCCTTTGAAGCTCTCGCACCTTCAACTCCTTCTGCAAACACCCAAACGGTCTCTCTGTTTATAACTTTGTTTTATCAGAAACTAGAAGCTATTGAAGTCAAATGACAGACCATGATACTCACACAGTGCACGCTTCTCCTCATGGAATGCAGGAGAGTAGAGTCGTTGGGATCCTCTACCTCTTGACTTATGCACAAAAAATTCAGCATTTGGTGCTGCACCAAACTTTTGTGCTTGTCAGACCTAACAAAATCCCAAAATATCATTATGGATTCCTCCATGATACTAACCAGCTGAGCTGCTGTTATTGTATTTGCTTCTGTCCCTGCTTCCTTCATGGAACCTGTCACATCAAAAGGACACAGTGGTAGAGAAAGAGAAACCATAAACGTTCAGTGTTCCTGAATTCCTAAACTGCCAGTGGATAATCTCAATCCAGGATGAGAACAAGGGTGCCTAATAAGCATCAAGACATGTTTAAGCATGAACTTTGCCAGCTCAAAATCAAAAATCAAACCCTAACATGGTGAAAATATGGGCACCAAATTAGCAGAGTATCTTTAAGCCTTGTGCTTCACAAACTTGAAATCACAAGCATAGAGTTAGGTTTAAGCCCTCAGCTTCCCCGGCTCAAAATCAAAGCCATGGTTAGAACACAGTGCTAGTAAGCATAGAGCTAACTCTAAGCACTGAGACTTGTGAGTTCAAAAACAGAATGAAAATCCCAATCTATACAAATCAAACAGACTAATGAACGTGTAGACCTCCTGAATCTCACCTTTGACCAAAGGAACTTGAAGCAAGCTACTCCATGTGCATTTACTCTTAACATAATTCAGAATCCTGGGACCTTCAAACTGCTCATTCTCTAAGAACCTCTGCAACAAAACTTGAAACTGCTGAAACTGATCTGCTACGCGGTCATAAAACAAATCCTGCTCTGATCCACACAATGCTGCCTCCCGGAACTTTCTGTATTGCCAATGCAGAGCCTCCCAAGACAAACAAGTCTGGCCGACATACACAGTCTCCAGGTCCTGTTGCACTCTCTTCAACGATTCCTGGGAAGCATCTGTGACCGCAGGCTTGTTCAGAATATATCTCTTCAGCCTGGAAGTCACCCGTTTAGGCTTTCGGGTTTCATGGCTCTGGAAGACCCCTGCGCCAACAAAAACATGCATCAATATCTTCACAAAAACAATGCATTGAAACATCATTAGGGTTTGTTAATGTATTCTTCCCAGTAGCCACTGACCTAATGCATAGGTCTGCTGAATGTTAAGCTTATCCCAGCAGCGCATCCTCTCTGAGTATTTCTCGTAGAAAGCTTCAATAGAATCCTCTTCTGGCTCTGTTTTTCTGAATGATGATGGAGAATCCGCCATTGAAGCTCCACTTTCGCTCTCCCAAACACTGGACTCAGCTAGATCGGACTCGCTTTCTTCAGGTATAATAGACAGATTGCCCCCCCTGAGTCTTCTTATTTCTGAACGAAGCTTCTCTATAAAAAAATCATGATCTTCGTCATCATCATAGTCCTCTAGTGATGAAAACCCATCAGCAGAAGCCTCATGACCTCGGTCCTCAATTCTTCCATACTCCTCATTCTCCTCCATAGCCGATGCATTCTCATTAGTTGCAAAACAGTTATCTAATGGGTCCTTAGAGATATCATCGCATGCATCAAACCCCGCAACTGTATCAGCACTAGACAAATTTTCATCCAGAACTAACCCAACAGGGTCATCCTCATTTCCAATACCTTGTAACTCACCCTGCTCACCATCATCAGATACATGTTGAACTGTTTCAGAACAGATATCGACCAAGTCCTCGGAGGCATCCAGGCAACCATTATCTGCTACCATTGTATCTTCATCAGGGTCTTCTTCCCTTTCCATTTCCCCATCCTCCTCGTTCTTAGCTTCAACTGTTTCCGTCATAACCAATGTATTTTGAACTGTTTCACAACATTGATCGAGGGATTCTGAATCTTCTGCCATAACCAATGTATTTTGAACTGTTTCACAACATTCATTGAGGGATTCTGAATCTTCTGCCATAACCAATGCATCCTGGAATCTTTCACAATACTCCTCGAGGGATTCATTGTTGCCATGATGACTTTCTTCAACTGAACCCAAATCACATTCTTGCACCTGACTGATGAATTCACAGGGCTTATGAAACTCTGTGATCAATTCACGATATCTCACAGTGTTCTTCTGAATCTGTATTGGACTTTCCCCATGCTTATCATCATCATAAGTTTCTGAATGAAGCCAATCTGGCACATAACCGTTGGGATCCTGTCCCTCCCTCTGGTCCACACAGCTCTCAGAATCAGGAGCCCTGTAACAAGAACATTATACAATGCAATTAGTCCTAGTTTCAATCAACTGAAAATGATTCAGGGCTAAATAAGAAGAACGGAGCTAAAGTACCTTTTGAAGATTGGTATCTGCTTGAGCAGACTGATGACCCACCATAAAATAACAGAGAACTCCTGAATATACACAAGAATGCCGAATCCCAGGCGCCTAATGCGGCCTACACAGGCAGTGTAGATGCAAATGTAGTTCATGGCAGCATGCACCACTGCTGTGTGAAATTGGGCCAACAGTGAGTCTTCTACTCGTTAAGAGGAAGAAACAGAAGTGCGACCTTCGAAGTACTCCATAAAAAGTGTTGAAAATTCCTCGGGTTTGGAGACGAGACACCGACTTTAAAGATTTATTAACTCCCGATTAAACTAATGAATGAAATCGTGGCAGAATGTTCATTGGAAAGTGTCAAGCATGCTTGCCAAATTTCTTTGCCACCGTCGCAGACGGTAATGCTTCGTATTCACTGACTATTGCGTGGTGTATTCTCATGTTTTTTGTGTTGCATGCTTCATGATTCTTGAGCCTCAACTACCTTGATTCTGACGAAGATAGCTTTGCCTTGTTCACCCAGCAATTTTACCAACTCATTAACCATATAGAGTATCTTCACCAAACTCATAGAGGTTACAATCTTAGAATGGACACTGGTACACTTTGACGTACTCAAAATTTTGACCTATTGTCCTTCAAGGTTTTTGGTTTTCATGGTGTGAACATATTATATGAAACACATTTTTATCTCTTGAAATTTTGACCTTGACCTATTGTCTTTCAAGGTTTTTGGTTTTCATGGTGTGAAGATATTATAGAAAAGGATTGGTTAATCTCTGTAAGAAGGGTTTAAATGGGTTTAGGAGATGTCCATTGTGCAAGGACTTTATTGAAACAAATGTCCATCTTTTTTTGGAATGCCTTATTGCTATCTTGGTCTCGGATTGTATTTTCTCTTCTTTGAATATGTCTTGGAGGGGATTTGTGCACATTGAAGAATGTAGTCAATGGTGGATCGCGTGAGGTGGAAAATTTCCAGCTACACCACTTTATGTTTTCTGGGAAATTTGGTGTGCCAAAAATGGACACATTTTTTAGGGCCTACAGATTTCCACTCACAAAATTGTTCATAAAAAATTATTATGGTTGGAGAATACAAAGGCTCCCTCACAATCTATTATGGACCAATCGCACAGATTCCTTCCTCATCCCTTGCTATACCCGGCTGGGTACTTCGACGATGATGCTTAGAAAACCATTTGTGGTTGCAGTGTGTGGCTTCGCATTGATCATAATCATCATTATAAGATCCATTGAAATGGTGATCTCAACACTAACACGAGGGTTGCAGTGCTAGCTCTCTAGGGACTACTTTGCTTTACCACACATCTGTCAATCGACTCCTTAAGTGTATATGGAGACTCACAGGTACTTATCAAGGGGATGACAACAAATTCATATTTCTCTCCTCTTCATCTCACTGCTTGGATATCACAGATAACACTTCGCAAGAGGTCTTTCACATCAATCTCATTCCAGCACATCTACAGAGAGGCAAATGGGATTGCAGACTCACTGTCTAAGAAAGGGCTCTTGGTGAACACTGGATTTCTGCATTACATACATCTAGAGTTTGACACCATCAAATATGAGGGATATATTCCCCTTCCCTAGTTTTTTCTAACTACCCTCCTCATCATATTTTGATATGTGGTGTTTCATGTTGGTTATTTGCACTTATTTTTTGCCTTGTATGCAATTTGAGGTTTTTTGAAGCATGTTTTTGGGAACTTATATAGATGACATGTACTGGTCACATTGATTATATGTAGCATATATGCTCTTTTTCTCCATTATATATTTCCTTGGATGTTTTTATGTAACTTGAGAAGACACTATAGTCGGTTATTTGTACAGGTACATTATATAAACCATTTTTTTTTTCATTTGAAAAAAAATAAAAATAAAAATAAATAAATAAAAATAAAAATAAAAAATAAATAAATAAATAAAATAAAAAAAAATAAACTAATAAACAATAAATTAACTTAAAATAAATAAATAAGTTTTCAAAAGGTAGGGACCTAGAAATGTTATATGCCTATGATTTTGGATTGTTAACTACCATTTTGATTAAAATGACTTTATCTTCTTTATCTCATATTATTGTTCACCTATTAAGTATAGAGTATCTTTAGCAACCAAGCTTGTGAAAGTTACAAATCATAGACTAGAAACTTACACATTTTGACCTTTTGTCCTTATTATCCTTGAACATTTTGATTTATGACATTGTGAATACATTTTATGCGAAAGGATATAACATTGGGGATTGAGAGGCTAAAAGATAGAATTCATTGCTTCATTTATAGAGAAGGAGATAGAAATCTTTAAAACAACCTCTCATCGTTGGGACACCAACAAGGCAAAACAAAAAAAAATCAATAGCTTCACTCCTTGTCAAGGCACCAAGATGTAAGAAAATTAAAGTAGAAATCAATTACTTTACTCATCACATTAAGAGGTAAAAGGATAAAATTTGAAGTCCACTACTTCACTCATCATGAAGGCACCAAGGGGTAGAAAGATAAAAGTAGAAGTTAACACTTTTATCTTTCTACCTCTTGTTCTCTTGATAATTGGTGAAGATTTCTACCCCTTGTCCCCTAGTGATTCTACCTCTTAATACTCTGATCATAAGTGAAGCTCACCAAAAGACAAAAACCATTAAGGCACCAAGAGGTGGAAAGCTTCACTCATGATTCAGGTGTCAAGACATAGAAGGATGGTAGTGTTCACATATGTTTCCATCTTTATATGACTCAGTGCCCTAATAATAAATAAAGAATACATGCGTCTTGGCCCCTTACAATGTGATGCAATGATTTTTGGGGTGAGCCAAGAAATAAGGGATCTTTAAAAACACAAAGACAAGAAATACCTTGTGCTTATTTAAATGAAATATAGATTATATTGTATTAGTACATCAAAACACCTTTATACTTTATTCAATCTCTCATAGAAGCTATATCCCACATTTTCCTATGCAAGTATCCCTGCAACTTTGAGCTCTCAATGCTTCATTACTCACTTGAGTGGATATGCAATACCATTGTCTATAAGCCCAAGGCTCTCTTGTATGAGCTCTTATTGTACCTTTAAGTTTATTTGATGCTCATCTAAGTTGAATCTTCTTACTTAAATAATAAAATTTGAGTGTAGACATTACTACAATCAATCTAGATTAGGGATGCTACAAACCATGTAGTCTCCTACTGTGGGGGATAAAATGAAACTTGCCACGCAAAAGGCACTCATTCACAAAATCCCTCAAAATCTATGTTTTATATTTGTTGTGCCTCACTCATGATCTTCCTTAGATATCTTTTGTTATCTAATAGTTTATTCCTCTCTCATGTGTTCTTACTTTGTCCCTTGTCATTCTTCTTTGTTTCGAAAGGTTGAACAAACTACAAGGTACCCTTATCTTCTTTCAAAACTATCAAAATTTGGTTAATACTTCAATTTTGTCATTTCAATCCATACTTTACACACCCATCTACCTACTCACAATTAAATTGGGACACTTTGTCCATTGCAAGAAAATTCAAATTTGTCATTACAATTCCCCACTTCACATTGTTTCTAACTCCTTTCACATATCCAAAGATATTCCTTTACGTAAGTTCATTATACCATATAAAAATATATTTTTTAATGTGCCAAAACATAATAAGTGATCACCTTGATCTTCATTGCATTTACACGTCGCGCAACCATATAAAAAGGCCGCCTCCTATATCACAATTTTGACATTAACAACCACATTCATTAATGTTGGTTCTAATTGCAACAATGCTCAATGTCACGTTTTGGTGACAAATTTTTTTATGTCTTCATGGGACCACTACAAAATCCCATCTCCCCTTCCACTTTGCTAATTACACCCCCTATTCATATTCTTTCTCTTCTCTTTCATGTTAATTGGGAGTAATATTTCCTCCCAAATTTTTCTTTTCATTTAAATGCATGCAATCCATTAGGTGCTTTCCTCAATTTCATTCTCCATAAACTCATTTGAGTTCCCCCTTTCATGCATGCATAGAGTCATATGCTCTTCTTCCTTACCTTCTAGATCTACACATAATAATAAAAATATAAGGGAATCTTCTATAAGCATTTCCATATATGGTACTTCTCCCTTTATTATCATTTGTCTTATTTGCCCCAAAATGGTTGGAAACCTTGTTTCTTCTTAGTCCTTGTTCCTTATTTCATCTTTCGCATATGCTTTGACTCATCAATTTTTTTACAACTTTTCTTTCATTTTCTTCCATCGCTCTCTTTATTTTACTTCCTCTTCTAATTTATCCAACATTTATAGCAATCTAATTGATCCAGGTGGATACTGGTGGCCACCTGCCTATTCCACTTGGACCCCCAACATTGTTTCTTTCAATTTCCTTAAGTGTAGCACAACTTACTATTTTTGGCAGTTTTTCGGGTCCTAAGCTTTTGGAGCCGCTTGAGACCCTAAATAACTTTTGTTTTTGGAAAGTAGACAAACCTATATCTTGTGGCAAGGATTTGCGGTCAAAATTTGTAGTACTCGGATAGATCTTTCTAACGAGGTATCGTGCACGTCAAACAAAGATTGTATGCCAAAGTTACGACCTCGAGAAGTTGATGTACCAATTTACCCCAACGAGGCCCACAGACTTTTAGCGCTTCATCTCCTAGAGTTAGGTTTTTGGATGTTTAGGGTTTTCCATTTTTTCTCAATAATAAATAGTCCTTTGAGCCTCATTGTAGCACAATTCAAAATGCATGTAGTTGTCGCATCTCTTCTCAGATATAAACTACCATCGCCCATGATAGTTTATTTCCATTATGCATGTAACAATTTTTAGTACTTTGTTATGAATGAATTGAAGTTTTTCTTTTGCAATAGCTTTGTATTTATGTTTATATCGATATTTCATTTCATTCCTTCATAAATCTGGATCACTAACATCATATATTGATGCAACCTTCTCAACCACTTGTGGAGCACTTGGAAGGTATGCTTTTGACAAGCAATCTAGTGGTTTTTCAATAACAATTCTAACTTTTTCTGTATCATGAGTTCAAAGAAGATAAAGGATTTTGATAAAATATGCGAAAATAGACAAAGGAAGCTCAAGTGTTGATAATTGATGTTTTCTATGCAGGAAGACGTGGAAACAGGGGGTTGTCGATCAAAAGCAAGGAGCAAAAGGAAAATAATTGTTGTCCCTCCAGCAGGGCACTGAATGCGGACGAGATCAAGAAAAATTAGAGCCGAATAGCCCAGGGAAAGAATGCGGGATACCGGGTCGGAGAGCGCAAGAAGGAAAAGAGAAGAATTAAACGATTAGCGAATCCCTCAGGATCTTTGATCCTGAGGGATCGCTGCTTTAACTTATCTTTTTTTGTATAGATACCTCCGTCATTTCTGTTATATAAAGGCACCACGCCATTGAGTAAAGGATGACTGTTTTTATGATTCTAAGTTTCAGAACAAATTATGATCATTGAGTCTCGCTGAGACCTGACTTTGTATACTTTTGATGCGATTAATATAGAAGACTTGGTGTTCATCTCATCTCTGCATCTGGAGTAACTTAAGGCAGTGTACCCTTGGCAGCTCAGGGCCCAGCTCTGAAGGACACTTGCTTTTGTATTATTATACGGTGATTTGTGTGTGATTTGTTTATTTCTGTTATTTAAGTAATCTGATACATCTTTTATGTGATATGCTATGATTGATATGTGAATGATTTCTTTACCTCTTGTCTCTGCACTGTACAATTGGATTTATTTGAGTTGCATCTTTCGGTTATCTCTGTAACAGAAGGTTAGCCTGAATGTATCGTTATTAGATCTATGTGAAAGAGTATTTGTGAGACTTGCAAGCCATATTACTTCGTTCAGAAGCATAGTCATATCATCTATTATTCTCAGATTGCTGTAGTAGTATAAAACATGTACATATGGGTGAGAATTGTTGTCTCATAATTCATTAAGGATTGTTGTTCCATTTTATTACTGCTGTTCCATTTTATTACTGTTGTTCCATTTGATTACTGATGTTCCATTTTACTGCTGTTCCATTTATTGTTGTTCCATTTCCATATTGTTGTTCCATTTTACTTTCCACCATTTTATTTACCTGCCTTTGTTGTTTATGGTGTGAGAGAAGGTCTAAGGCTGTAGTGAGCCTCAGCAAGACGCTGCTTAGCTCCCAGACCTATAAGTCCATGCTCTAATTTCCTTTCTTCATCAATTTCTAAAGGGATGGGTTATCGCTTCCGCACCCTTGACTGATCAATTGCCTTGTGTGATTCTATCTTTTAAGTTAGTTTAGTTATAGCTTAGCATCTGTTTCCTTTCGAATCATTAGAACACTATACTACTGAGCACTACTCGGACAAATAGCCTCGGATTGAGCTACTCCTTGCAATAACAAATTGTTCCCGAATTGACTTATTAATGTGGGATAATTAGTGGTGTGAGAGACCCTAGTTACAGCTCTACATTTTGGCGCCGTTGCCGGGGAGGAGTAATAGCCATTTGCCCTTTACAAAGTAGTGTGCAAGTCTGCTAGGGGGGACTTGGATTTTAAAAACGGAAGGTAAGAACCTGCGTACGGAGCATTTAAAAGCCCTGCTCCACCATCCGCTCTCTTAGCAGAATTGCTGGTTGATAGGATTTAGTAGTTTTTAGAGTGCATGACTAAGCAGAAAAAGCTAGAAAAGAATATCAAACCCCCAGCCAAACCTGAAAAAGCCAAAGGACCGGTGGCCCTTGGCCGAACAACCTTTATAGACGAGATCTACAAGAAAACTGAATCTCAGCCGTCAGTAGGTATCAGAAAAATTAATTCTAGGCAGCCTACTAGTTCCCTTCAGGCTACAGCATCACCATCTGGAGCCTTTGCTGAGGTACATAGCCAGAATGATGAACAGGACTATCAAGAAATTGAAAATTATGTATCAGAACGGCTGCAGGAAGGTAACTTAAGCAACCTTTGTGAGGGAGAAGGGGAAACAGGGGAAATAGAGGAACCAAGGTCTCCTTCTAGGATAATCCAGCTATTAAACAGCCCAGATAAGGAGAGCGTAGCCAGAATCAATATTGAAGGCACTCCATTCCCTCAGATAGAAATCCCAGACAAAGGAAGTGTCATTAAAACAGTTCCTGCCAAGGCCGCCCCTTCTCAACCTAGGAACACCCTCCTATAAATTCTGGAAGACTATTGGCACATATTCGACACCATGGCACAGAATCAGCCAAATACTCAAACCTCTACATTGCAATATCTGATAGTAGACTCTGCTGCAAATGCACCCATGAAAGCGATCCCTCTTCAACACATCCCAACGTTTCATGGACTCACATCAGAAGACCCTGAAGCATTCTTATTTGAATTTGATGTGTTATGTAGAGGATATGATTACACCACTGATCCCCAGAAATTGAAGTTGTTCCCCTCCACTTTGAAAGGAGCAGCTTTGAGATGGTTTATGGGTTTAGGTGGTGGAGTCATAAACAACTGGGAGCAAATGAAAGAATCCTTCCTCAAGAAATATCAGGATTACTGCAGGTCAAGAGAACTAAAAGATGAAATTTTCCAAATGACGGCCAGACCAAATGAAACTCTAGAGGAATATGTAGAACGTTTTCAGTATAATTTACAAAGATCCCCCTATGCATCATTACCTCTGCCTGATAATGTGTTGAAAACTGCATTAATTAGAGGTATGAAAGAACAATGGTTTGAAACATTGAATATCATGGGAAAAGGGGATATTTACCAAGAGAATTTTGCTGAAATCATTAATTTATGCATCAGGAGTTCAAGAGGCAGCACAAGGATAAAGCCAAAAGAATATGATCGGTTTGTTAGAGATAACAAAATATCAACAGAAGGAGTAACACGTGTAGAACTTGGTAACTTATTAGAAAATTTTAAAACTGATATTCTAGGGACATTAACTACACAGCTTGATATTGTGCAGGCTAAGCAAATGCAGATGGAGGCAGAACAGAATCTGGCAATTTTTTGCCCCCAATGCAGAAGAAAACATAGCCACAAGGAATGTCCACTAGATTTAGTTCAAATATGCGCCATCTGCACAAAAGACCATCTCACCGAAAGCTGCCCCTCACTTCCTGGACTGAAGGCAGTATACAAAGAAGCAGAAGAAGAACCAGAGCCAGCATACTTTGTTAACCAGCGTCGCCAATGGCAACCGAGGCAATCAAGTATGTTTTCGGACCCAACTTCTTCTTTTCAGCCGCCGCAGTATAATGCTCAGCAATATGGTATGTGGCAAAACCAATCTACACCCCCATTTCCGAATTGGTCATCACAGCCGTTTCCTTCCCCAAATCCATGGATGAATTAGACAGGCCAATTCGGTTGGCCAAATTTTCCTTATACCCCACCGTATTGGTAGAATAATTCATATCCTCCGCAGTGGATTCCCCCTACCTCACAAGGTTCACCCTGGCAGACAAATTGGCCAAGATCGACATATCAATCAACATGAACTATTCCACTCCCTCAACCAACTCTGCCAGCCTTACAACAAAACCCCCAGTCTAATCTGAGACCTCAACTCCCAGCCCAACCCAATCCCAATCCTAATAATAGACCAGTCCAATCCCTCCAAATCATAGAAACATCAGAAATTGGAGCTGACATAAGGGAGTGCAATGATCTTCGGTTACGATCTGGACGTATAATAGAAACAGAGGGAGACAAAACTGTTCATATTGAAGATCAGTTACCAATAGAACGACTACCACAAAAAGAGGATGTAAATAGAGAACAGAGCCATCAACAAGCAAAAACATCCTCTCCTCCTTTCCCGGAACGATTAGTCATACCACGACCAGTACAATATCCAGACTTCGACATTCTGGGAGAGTTACAAAACCTGTACATAAAAATTCCATTCC